>VOPJ01015957.1:0-12207 GCA_014673585.1 Semibalanus balanoides | reverse complement strand
TTTCGATTACAAATCAACATCAGAGAATGTGATGTGCCTTTTTTATTATCAGTAGTATGGTGCAAATAAATGGTAAATACACATTACGGAATGCAATTTGAAATGCGGAAAATGAACACAAATGGTTGACCGATTATGAAATGTGACCCATTATGAAAACATGAAATGTAAGTACTTGTTATTTAGCGCCGCCAAATGGCGCGAAATATTTACGGGTTTGCCTGATAAAACCCAGAAACATAGGAGGTGGGCAAGAAGCTAAAAATGTTATTTATCCAATTAAACGTAAAGACAAACCGAAGACATGTTGATGGGCTGGTTATGACGACGGTCACTGGCCACGCGCCGTGAAGCGGCGTGGAAATGGGATCTTAGGTCGAGCGAAACGAAATTGTAATATTAGAACCACCTACCAGACCGTGAGTCTAGCCAGGCCTCAGATAACCACTTTTTCTGGCTGCACATCTCGGTAAGATGAAAAATATTTAAATGAAGGTAGTTTCATATACATTAAATACATTTGCAAATAATCCGCGTAATATTGCCACGTTTTGTAAAGAAGTTGGTAAGCTGAACAGTGATCCTCCTTTGGCTCAATCTGTTGCAGGTGTCACTGGAGAGACAAATATAGCTCATTTCTCGGATATTTTGAATAGTGTGAAAAATGTTAGTTCTTAGGATGCTGTGCTAAATCAATTAAGCAACTCTGACTCAGGTATATCAACTTTTTCTGTGCCTGATGTCTTGGAATCGATTTGTGAATTGTCCTCTGGTCGCTCTTCTGGTTGTAATGAGCTTAGTGCGGAACATTTCAAATGTGCTGGTATTCCTTGTGTTACCCACCTTTCACTGTGTTTTTCAATAATGTTAAAACATAAGTTCTTGCCTCCTTTTTTGTCGAAAGTGATCTTGAGCCCAATTGTTGAAGATAAGACTGGGAAAAATATCTGATAAAGATAATTACAGGCCAATTGCCTTGGCTACTGTGAGCTCGAAAATCTTAGAAAGAGTTATCTTGAATCGCTGTGGTCAAGATAACTATTTAACCAGCTCATTGCTACCATGGAACAGGCTTTATCATCTCTCGATGCCTGGTTCCATTCCCATGGTTTGAAAGTACAACACCCGGGAAAACAGAACTCCATGTGGCTGTGTGTTCCCGTTCAAATCTGTCGCGGTGCATTGCTGATTCCCGACCTCACTAGTTCGGTCCGCCGAGGACAATAGCGCGTGAGAGCCCACTCAGGTGTGAGAGCATATCTTGGCGTAAATGTTCACAAGGAACCTCGTCGTGATGCACGCGTATCTGCCGCTCGTCAAAAAATGTTAATGGTATCTCATCGCCTGTCCCGACCGTGCGTCATTCAATATCCCTCCGTTCACTTGCTTTCCTATCATAGTCGACGGCCCTAGCATCTGCGCAGTCCGATACTTTTGACGGTGTTCATGGCAATGGTGTCAGAGAAAAACATGCAGCGCCTCCAAAAGATCCTCAATTTTGGCTTGCGCGCTATCTCTGGCCGACGTAAATTTTATAACATATCAGACGTGTAAGATGACCCGGGCTGGCTCACCGCCCGTCAGCTGTACGAACTCCAATCTCTCAATCTTCTACACAAAATGCGCACCACGGAAGAACCACAGGCTCTCGCCTCCCGGCTTTCAACAAATTAAATTCTGAGTTTCGATCCAGAAACACCCGCCAGGACGCTGATTTGGCCCTCCCGAGCGTGAGAACTGAAGCCGGCAAGAGACGCTTTTTATATAGTATAGCAGAGCGCTACAACGAGTTGCCGCTGGACCTGCGCGAGGCGTCTTTAGCATCTTTTAAACGTCAACTGGGTGATGTTTTACAGGATGGCATGATGGTATAGTGTGTACTGAGATATGTCAAAGTCCCTCTGGCGATGAGTTGTTTGATCTGTGCGAGTGTGTGCTACTGTGAGTGTTATTCTACTTTCTAGTGTGCTTGTGTGAGTGTCGTTTTTAACATGTCTACATTACCTACCTTTTAACCATGACGCGGACGACACTCAGAATAGCCGTTTTATGTATCGGAGAGTGTTTTTACTGTCTAATACAATACAATACAATGTCTGCGTCTGCGTCTGCGTCTGCGTCTGCGTCTGCGTCTGCGTCTGCGTCTGCGTCTGCGTCTGCGTCTCACTCTCTCTATCTCACTCTCTCTATCTCACTCTCTCTCTATCTCACTCTCTCTCTATCTCTCTCTCTCTCACTCTCACTCTCACTCTCACTCTCACTCTCACTCTCACTCTCACTCTCACTCTCACTCTTACTCTTACTCTTATCTTCTCACTCTCCTCTCCTACTTCTCTCCACTCTCACTCTCATCTCTCACCTCTCACTCTCTACTTCTACTCTTATTCTTACTCTTACTCTCACTCTTTTTCTCACTCTCACTCTCACTATTACTCTTACTCTCACTCTCACCCTCTTTATCACTCTCACTCTCACTCTCACTCTCACTCTCACTCTCACTCTCACTCTCACTCTCACTCTCTCTAACTCTCTCGTGACAAGCAAATTTATGCATACAAAACGCCCATTTTATTTAGTAGCCCACTGAAGTTATCCGCTTTTTCTTATAACTCACTTACATTATTGCAAACAAAATGGATCAAAATGAAAATATGCATCTTGTTTTACTTCATAACATATTTTTTGCGTCTTAAAACAATAAGTGTTCCAGAAATGAGGCTCAAAGAGAATCCCCTATGTCTTAAGTATTAGCGCAGTCGGTTATTTGAACCTCGACGTCACACTTAAAAGCCCTATACAATTTATAGTTAGATTGCGCCGCGGAGCGGTGCAAATTTTTTGAGTTGCATTCACTGGACAGTGCATTCTGAATGTTGAAAGGCCCAAGGTTCCTTCAGATTATCTAGGGCCTAGGAGCCCCTTCGATCTTTTAAACGCTCTTCTGACCTGTTCAGGGACTCATCTGGGATCCGCGAGAAACATGATGTTGAGTAGGTGATATATATATTTAATACAAAGAGGACTTACTCCACAATACAAATATTAAAATCAGAGCTTTCGGGTACATTGTAGCACTCTTCGTCAGCGATTTAGAGGCATTCGGTAACAGGTCATCGCTCGTTTTTAAGACGAGCAATGACCAACGGCGTATCCAGGTTTTGCCAAGGTAGTACCCGTAGTTTGTGATATGGGCCCCCTGGCACATACATGCCCTCCCCATGGACACAGGGCCCCCTGCATATATTAGCTTCGCTAGCACGATTTTAACTACTTTTTCTGGATGTAGTCACTGCAGGCTAAGTAAGAGCCGCCTTAGGCTGGCTAAGGACTCCCTCAGGCCGACAGAGGACTTTTCAAGTCGATAGAGGGCCCCTCAGGTCAACTGAGGCCCCTAAAAAAGACCGAGTGTCTCCCCAGGTCTAACTATGGCCGCCTCAAGCTGGCCGAGGGTCCCCGTAAGCCACTAGAGGACCTCTCAGGCCGAGAGGGCCCCCTCCTGCGAAATGAGGGCTACTCATACCGACAGAGGGCCCCTTCAGGCCGGACCCCCCCGGCCGACAGCGGGGCCCTTCAGGCGTCCTCATGCCGACTGAGGGCCTCTCAGGCCGGCCAAGAGCCACCTTAACACGCGCCCTGGAGGGGGGGGGGGCTAAATCCGCCCACCCCTCTTGTTTTTCGACGATAGCGAAAAAACGGCGATGCGCAGCGCCGCCGTTTTTTGAATGATGGTACCAATGTGTTGGTACCATCATTCAAATGGTATCAATGTGTTTGTCTCGTCGAGACACGTCTTTCAATATGCACTATGCTCTACTTGGGTCTCCACTTGACCTTGACCTTAGGTCAAAATTTTGAAGTTGACCTCACCTGTAAAAATTAATATTATTCAAAGCGCCTTCACGAGAAAAACATTATGGCGTCGAAATAACTGATTTATTGCCGTTAGTTAACAAGTTATTAGCAAAACACTTTTCTGCAAAAAAACATCCTTTTTGACCTTCAATGACCTCTGAAACCTAAAATACTTACCTGAGCTCAATTTTGAGGAAAACTAGTTGGATTACAAATTTCAAGAGCTTTCGATTTAACAACGCGTTTTCTCCATGCTATCATATTTTCCGAGATAACTTGGGGTATCTGGAGCAAAGTCCCAAATCTGGAAAATATGACCTTTGATGATCTCTAATGACCTTGATATTGACCTGACCTAAAAAGGACCGAAGTACTTTCGATAGAGCTTGTCTCGATCTATCTAACTACGTTTTTTGCTTGTCGCTACGTTGCGTGGTTTTCGAGAGCATGGGGGGGGGAGAGGGATCCGCCCCCTCCAGGACGTGTTATTCTCAGAGGCCCTCCAGGGCGCGTGTTAAGCTGGTCGAGGGCTAGCTCAGGCGGCCAGAGGTCCCCTTAGGCTTCTTTAGGCTCCTTAGGCCTACTGAATACCCCCTCAGGCCAACTGAGGGCCCCCTCAGGCCGACATAGGGCCGTTTAGCCTTACAGAGGCCCCGTCGGTTCGAAAGGGGTCCCCTCAAGCTATCTGAGGGACCCTCAGACCACCAGAAAGCCCCTCACTTCAACTCAAAACCCTCAGACCTACAAAGGCACCACATTCCGACAGAGAGCCCCCTCATACCGATAGACGGCCCCCTCAGACCGATAGACGGTACCTCAGGCAGATCAAGGGCCCTCTCATGCCGACTGAGGGCTCCCTAATGCCGACCGAGGGGCCCCACAGAACGACAGAGGGCCCCCTCAGACCGACAGAGGGTCCTCTCAGACTGACAGAGGGCCCCTTAGACCAACAGAGGACCCCCTCAGGTCGACAGAGAGCCCCCACAAACCAACAGAGGGCCCCTTAAAAAAGTCAGTGGCCTACAGAAGACCCAATCAGATTGACAGATGGACCCTCAGACCGAAAGAGGGCTCTCATGCCGACTGAGGGCCCCTCAGACCGATCAAGGGCCCCTTCAGGCCGATTTAGAGTCTCCTCAGACCGACAGAGTTTTTGTGATGCCACGTAACGCGTTTTGCGGGCGCCTGACACCATCAAAACACCGGGGCCTTCGGCCCCAGGGGGCCCTCGCTCGGCCGCCAGATGGCCCACCAGTGACCAGGCCTCCACTATGGCCCCTTTGGCCCCCTTGGCTACGCCACTGCTTTTCATTTTTTGATCCGCACCGATTGACCCGATTCTAGCGCCGATCAGTGGACGGAACATGTATCCTGGACTGTACACCAGGTGTTATTCGGTCTGCTTAGCCAAGGGTGTTTCGATTTCATGCACTCGCAGGCTCGTGCATGAAATATAAAATTAACACTCAGTTCATTCGTGTAATTTTTGCCAATAATCTGTAATCTGTATTTTTGCCTGTAATTTTGCCTGTAATCTGTATCATCAGTGAGTTCCGGTAACTCTTCCCCAAGTGACGTCATGGTGGTGAAAAGGCTCGGCGCTGTCTCTCTGTCGCTGTGAGTCGGCACTCGGCTCTGACTCAGCGCGGTTCGGTGAGCCGCTATCGGCTTCGTCTGTAGCGCGGTTCGGTGAGCCGCTATCGCCTTCGTCTGAACACGCTCACGTCTGCTGCAGCCACCTTCACAAAACGGAGCTCATTCAGTTGTTATCGCTCTGACATATTGAGACATAACAGCCGTTTTCACGATGGCTTATTTTGCGCGAAATGTTTTAAAATGTATTAGTAGTAGCCGTCTTCACGATGGACTAATTTGCCAGAAATGTTTTAACTCTCGCCCTACGGTCCCGTAGGGCGAGGGTTTAAACATTTTTTTTTGCAAATTAGCCCATCGTGAAAGTGGCTATTACTAAAACATTTTAAAACATTTTAAAACATTTCGTGCAAAATGATCCATCGTGAAAACGGCTAACATCGCGTCGGTGTCCGCTGTCACTCAGCGTTCTGCTCCCGGCCCGGCAGTGGGTCAGGTCAGATGCCTCACTCAACCCTCAACCGGCCACGACACGGTCAGAGACGTAAGGCATCTGATGCATCATTGCAGAAACACAACCATCAAGCGAAAAATATAAAAACCGTTCCAAAGTGTATTGACGGTCTTGTGACACGCGGTATCACACAAATTGCACAAATAACAGACTTGCAGCTGATAGGGATTGAGATTGCAGATGCAAGCACCGAAACAGCCTTCAATTCTACACAAACTCTTAGCTCGTTTGCATTTTAATGAAATATGAGATTTTAACACTCGAAGCAAGGACAATACCTCACATGCACAAACACCTGGCATCCATTTCTTATTCACACAGCTTGTCATTCCTATTTTAGTGTGTAGGGTTTCCGAAATGGAACTTGCTTTGGGATATATGAATCATTAATATGTTGCTAGTATATGAACAATAATAGACCAGACGTCAGCCAGGCGAATGCTTAAGGAAAAAGTTACTCATGCATGATGATCTGTGCAGGATTATTTTTAATCCTGCACAGATCATCATGCATGAGTAAGTTTTTCTTTGAGCATTCGCCTGGCAGACGTCTGATCTATTATTGTTCATATACTAGCAACATATTAATGATTCATATATCCCAAAGCAAGTTCCATTTCAGTAAGTGAAGCGGCTAAGCATTCCGATAGTCGGCAGATGTCCAGTCGTATTGTATATTACTAATACAACTTACCAGTTACCTACCTACTTTTATGCGCCAAGCTACTGAATACTGAATGCAACATACAAAGTGGCATGCATGGAGAAGAGGTTTAGTAGATAAAAATACATATAGAGCCATTTTCTTAGCTATAAATACACAACACTTATCCTCCAAGTTGGGATAGGGAACGGTTAAAAGGAAAGTGTTCAGTTTTAACATGAGTTGTTAAAGGGAAAAGTAAAAATAATGTGCTTAGTTTTAATTGATTTGTTAAAGGGAAAAGGTCAACTTGAAAGTTGTCTTGAAAGTTGGCTACACGATTTTTTTGTTAAACTAAAAAACAAACTGTGACATTTGTTTGGACGAAAGATGGAAATCTGTCAAAAAATGGGCATGCTTCTCCTGTCTTCTTCATGACCTAAGCAACCTTCATGATAATGTATACGACGTCATGCATATGACCCAAAGCAGTAAGCACTCATACTAATAGGTACAAATACAAACATTGAATTCACTGTCCCAGTCGACAGACATTGAAGCACCGATTCGTGGTAATTAAATCGGCAACGTTTTACTAATGGCAATGGTTGCAGCTAGTTTGCGGCAGAGTCTGCGTATCACGCAATTCATGACGTCAAGTGGGAATTGGACATCAATACCTCCGGTGAAGTTGCGTGCCATATCGGGGCAACAGAACAGTGTCTTATAAAAGAGGCCACTAGTCTTGTGGTCCAAATTTCTTAACGTAGCGAGTTTAGTCCTTTCACGCACAACCTATTATCGATCTGATCTACAAATCTGCTATCTCAGTTCAAATACCCATGTTGAAGGTGAACAATTCCCTTTTAATGTAAAGCAGGCGAGAAAACAAGTCATGGGATATACACAAGCATACGATTTCTCCACTACTGGGTCACATCCCGATTTCAGCTCTCAGTAAAAGCAAACCAATGTTGCACTGGTGGTTGATCTGACTGCTGACTGACAATGCCCATCATTTTGTTGTCGTCATAGCCAGATGTATATGTGCAGTCTCCAGTCTCTACACAGGCATGCGCCTCTTTAGTGGCCTGCACTCAGTCCCAGCACTCAGTCACCCCCACCCACGTATCTTCAGTCAACAGCAGTGCTCAGTCTCTTCGTTTCATCAACCACGTGCTGCTCCTCCAGCAGCATATCCCGCTTGGATCGCTTGAAGAACCCTGCGCGGTACATGATGTAGACGATGGCTCCAAGCAGCAGCAGTGCGCCTAGCACGGCCACCATGATTACCCAGACGGCGACCGGCTGCGGCTTCAGCGAGGAGGGCAGCAGCTCCGTGGTGACTGTGGTCCGGTCCGGCCGCCGGTTCACCTCGGCGGCGATTTTCGAGCCGTTCAGCAGGTTCACGAAGCCGTGAGTGACGATAGCGGCACCCTCACGGCCGGCCAGGAGAGGACGCAGTGCACGCAGGTCCAGGCGCATGCTAAGCTTGACAGTGGCGCGCGTCGCTCTGTCGAGGAACCCCACCAGCTGACAGGTCATGCGCACGCACTGCATGCGCGACCCACTCGTGCAGTTAAGCAGGTCGGTGCCGTTTGCGCGGAGCTCCTCGAGGGAAATGTCCGCTTGGCGTTTTCGGCGCCGAGCCGGCCCGGCAGTGGGCTGGAGTTCGTCAGCTTGGTCTTCTGGCTGGTCAGGTCGGATGAAGCCCACGTCCCGTAGAGAGCAGTGAAACGGCTGCCCACCGATCTGCGCCGAAGGTGGGTAGAGTTGTAAGAAGTTGACCTTGTTGCCGTCGTCGTCGAAGTTGACAGGGATCAGAAACGAGATGGCGACAGCCTCAACGGGTGTCGGCAGGTACTTAAAGATCTGGTACGTATGCTCGAGGTTGAGGTAATAGGGCTTTCCTCTGTCTTCTGGGGATCTATCTTCCTCCTTGTCATAGAAAACTTGATCCTGGAAGGATTTGCCAACAATTTCCATGTCTGCCTCACTGACAAGAGGCAGTGTGATATTGACGATGTTATCCCGTGGATTTATTTCGGTGCCTGTAGACGTCACCGATGCGTTGAATTTCAAGCTGGTGAGTTGGCTAGTAACATCAGCGACATCGAAGTCGAGAGAAATTTTGAATCGCGAAGTGTCTTTGAAGGGATGTGGCTGCACAGAGCATGTTACACTGACCCGACCCTGATCTGGGCTTCGCTCCTGGCAGGACGGTGGGACACGCATCAGGCTGAGAGGAGACGGCACCATCACAGTCAGACTAGGCAGCGACGCAGGCTCACCACTGTTCGTCAACTGCAGCTCTAAAACCAAAGTCTTCGTTGAGCCGATGATGTAGGTATCGTTGTTGACGTAACGAGGAAATGAGTAGTCGAGCTTCAGATCAGTGTTGCAGACTGAATCTGAACCACAGCCGACGGCAAATTGAACGCTTAGTAACGTCAGTTGTTGATTGTCCATGTTGACGTTGGGCATGGGACATGAACTGCAGAAGTCGTCGATTTTCTCCAAGTCGGAAGGGTCTGTCTGTCTCTTCCGCCTTTCACCAAGCCGCTTGCTAGTGTCGGTTTCGATGAATACTGCTTGTTCACCAGATCTCCCAGCGACGTTTGACATCAGAACGTACCTCATGCTGAGTTGGATCGGCTTGCTATAATCGATCAAGCCTTGTGAACGAATTGCGACAGTGTACACTTGACACTTCTTTTTGTCTCTAGTCACCTTCCACCTTTGACTGCTGGAAGACAAATCTTGTCCGTTCACGACCAGCACACTCTGTGCGTGGAACGACTCCACCTTCAGAGTGACATTTACGGCGACGATGCCCGTCACAAACTGGCCGTGGAAGGTCAGACATGCCTGCACCTGAAACTCCCTGGTGTTATCCTCAAGCTTTTCAGGTTCGGCGGTCAGCGTTGCTTCGAATTGGAGCACAGGCCTGGTACGAAGCAGCACGGCGTCGCCACTAGCATAGGAACCAACGGCAAGGTCCGGGTACTGGTTTCCGTCCACGTCTACGCCGCGCGAGATGCTGATGCCGAATCCACGCAGGCCGCCGCTGAGCTCGCTGGCGGCGATCCGCTGAGACGCCCGTCGCGTGTACGAAGTCGCCAGGTCCGCCTCACGGAATACGTACACGGCTCCTCGACCGTCCTCCTCGTAAGGAGCACCAACAGCGAAGTCGTGGAAGCCGTCGTTGTCAAGGTCACCGAGCGCAGCCAGTGTGCTGCCGAAGCGCGAGCGCAACGCTCCGCTGCCGATCGACATTCGCGCCGATTTGAACTGGGTCCGATCAGAGTTCATGTAGACGTAGATTCGCCCCTGCTCGAATGAGTCACTTTCGGCGAAGTGAGGTGCGCCTACAACCACGTCGCTCAATCCATCTCCATTCAGATCCACCGCCAGCACAGCTGCACCAAAGTACTCGCCGACACTGGAGCCAACCCAGTTCATCATGATGTCGTACGGCTCATACACATTTCTCGGGAAGTCGAGCAAGAAGACTTGGCCTCTACCGTCGACCGCTCGGGGTGCACCCGCTAGGTAGAATGTGGACTTGGTTGTGCTGAAGAATCTTCCCGACCCAACCGAATAACCCAGGTAGTCGTATCGCTGAAGCACTTTGGTCAGGGATGGGTTGGGGATGATGATCTCGCTGAGTTCCATCGCCTGCCGCCTCCGTCGCTGACTTCCGCCGCCGCCTTCCTCTGTTTCCTCGTAGCTGCTATAACGGATCAGGGTGCCTGTCCAGTCGAACACTCCAGGCGCTCCCAGGATCAACTCACGGCCGTTATCTGGTAAGTGCACAGAGGTTCCCGCTTGGCCGTACGAGTGGAAGTACACGTGTCGGTACTTGTACGTGTCCGGCAACAAGAAGCTTTGCTTGCTGCGCTCGTACAGTGGCACGTACTTCTGGAACGTTCCGTCGCTGACAGGGGACTCGGCCAGGTAGCAGACGCCGTTACCAAGGTTCTGGTTGGCGTACTTCCGATTACGCCAGCGGAACCCGCTGACAGCAACCCTGCCTCTTCCGCCGGGCTCTGCTTCCATCGCTCCGCCCAGCCATCCCTGGTCCTTCAGGTCTATGTACTGCCGCAGAGGATCAGGCTCATTGCCGGTGCGGTCCACGAGCACCTCTTGACAGGCAGCGCCGCGACGCAGTGGACACTTGAAGAGGGCGCCCGGCTCCAGGATGCTTGAGGTCGAGTTCAGGCCCAGGGTGGAGTTGGCGCGCGGTGCACCGGCCAGCAGCCATGGTCCATCCCGGGCCCCAACGCCTGCCAGACTGACAGAGTAGCCGAAGTAGGTGTCTGCACGTGACCGCTGACCGGTCGGGTCAAAGGTGACCGGGCCGCGGAGATCACTGGGTGCGCCGTGTCCACGTTGAAGGCGATGGTGAGCGGCACCACCAGCACTAGCACCAGCACCAGCGCGGCGCATGCTGCCCGCGTCACCGCCATCTTGACACTGCCGGCGCGTTGGCGCTGCTCGGCGAGGACTGATAGCGTGATCTGTGTGGGTGTGTGGCTGCCCCGGTCCGGATATCGTTGCCGGTCGCGCTGCGAGTTCTGATGACCAGTGCCGCCGCATCTCGGAAACGGATGTCAGCAGCCTCAGCAGGCGGACGTGTCGGCTGATAACGTAGGGTGACCCGTCCAGCCAGACAATAGAAGTAACTGATGAAATGCAAACCATTTTACAATCATGCATGCTTTAGATTATTTCATGTTAGCGATGAGCTGTTGGACAATATCTAATAGCAAATCACATCTCTTTAACTCCAACCAGTGGCGTATTAAAAAACACCAAGAGGGGGGACCAAGCCCTCAAGTGGCGATTAACCTACACATGAGGTCGCCGTCAGCGATAGATTCGGTTGAGCCGGGTGGGGTGGGGGTGGGGGTGGGGGGAGGGGTAGTCTACGATGCATTTCCGACGGCGCCTCCCAGGGTCTCACAAAGGTATGGACAGTCAGAGCAGGCCGGAATCCAGTCGCTTGCTATAGGCGGGGAGGGGGGGACTGGACACACTAGCGGTATCTGACTCCTCCCGTGGGGCCATCTTTTTGTGGTTAGAGAAGTACCCGCCAGTTTTTTCCGCCGGATTTGGGCTGGTCCGCTTATTTTGCGCATTGCGAGATTACAAAATATGTTTTAGGGGAAAAAATCATTTTTGAAAGAACAAGTTCATATATATATTATTATATTAAAAACACTTTTTCCGAGATAAAAATACATAAAATAAACACATTTTTTTTCGTAGCATATACATACATAAGTAATAATAACGTATATCTTATACCACCTCGCAGGGGGGTCACCGTCAATTATGAAGGGGGTCGGCTGAAATTACGACCAAAATTATATCCATTTTTATGCGTGTATTTTAACCTTTGCAGCATTTGTAATGTGGATTTCCGTGTTAAAATACTAATAGGTATTTAGTTAGTTAGCGCCTCACGCGATTTCTTTTCCTGGTTTGTCTGATAAACCACAAAAATCGAGGCCTTGTTGAGGATTTTATTATTTTATTTATTCATCAAATTGATCACGGGAGTTATCCCATTTACGATCAAAGTCAGATAAGATTGAAATAC
>VOPJ01015956.1:0-12206 GCA_014673585.1 Semibalanus balanoides | reverse complement strand
TAATACTGATTTGTCAATAACTCTCGACATAATGAAGATAGAGACGTGGAAATGGTACCAATGTGTTCGTCTCGTCGAGACACGTCGAGACACTTCCTACATGCAACATGACCTACTTGGGTCACCACTTGACCGTGACTTGAGGTCAAATTTCGAAGTAGACCTCACCTGTAAAAATCAATATCATTCAATGCGCCTTCACGAGACAAGCATGACGGAGCCAAAATAATTGCTTTATTGCCGTTAGTTAACAAGTTATTAGCTAAACACTTTTCTGCAAAAAATATCCTTTTTGACCTTCAAAGACCTCTGGAGTCTAAAATACTCACCTGAGCTCAATTTTGAGGGCTACTAGGTCGATAAAAAATTCAAGAGATTTCATTTACCTTGCAGAGTTTTATCCTATCTATAATATTTTCCGAGATAATTGGGGGTATCTGGAGCGAAGTACCAAATCTGGAAAATATGACCTTCGATGACCTCTAGTGACCTTGATATTGACTGATCTAAAAAAGTACCAGTAATTTGCGATAAGAGCTTGTCTCGATCGTATTCAACTGCGTTTTCCGCTTGTCGCCTACGTTGCGTGGTTTTTGGAAGATAGATGGGGGGCGAGAATCACCCCCTCCAGGGGTGTTATTCTTCATAGGCTTCAAGGGCGCGTGTTGCCGGCGAATTGAAAAGAATAAATTTACAAACTAAAAAGTCTAGTAATTCCATTTTTGAGTTTCCAAAGGGGTCTAACCCAAAATGCCACCTCTTATTGGCTGACAGCTACTTAAAGCATCTCCAAGGGTGTTGGTCCGGGGAGAAAAACGACTTGCATTTATCGAACCTTCACTGGATCACCTGCTACTATTTCGATAACAAAAGACTTGTATGTACTCTAGTGCGACATAATTGTCTACAAAGATTGTAACTGTTCTCTTCAGCTCTCTATCAATAATGACTTCATTGTCCAAAATTGGGAAAAGCTTGATTTTGATAAAGTTAAGTGACTCGTCGAGAATTAAATATCGACATCGTTTTCAGCAGCACTCACTTCATATTCTTACTCAGGGGCGCAGCTACACTTTCAGAAGGCGCCAGTCATCGTGAGCCCTCCCCCACTGAACATGACAAAATTATACGGATTTCGGACACTTTTTTAAGAGGGATTTTTCAATATTTTGATGAGCTGAATTAGACCAGGACCCTCAGGACCCTTACAGAGGCCCCTGAACCAGGCACGTAGTCAGGATTTCATCCGGGGAGGGGGCGGCGCCTCAAAAGGGTCTCTTCCCGAGCGTTGAAATGGCCAAACAAAACGGATGAAAAGGTACGCTTCAAGGATGGAGAATGCAATATGACAGTATGGCATGGGCCTCACCGACTATTAGGAGCTGGACTTAGCAAACTGCCATATATCAACTTTTTGGACTATTTTGTATCATAATTTTGTAATGAGCTTATTTCATGTTTCCATGACTCTTGAATAATAATAATATAGCCTAAATCAGTAACTTATTTTTATTGGAATATATCGTATACAAAAACTTTAATACTAAGACATTTCAAAACATCTGAAGATGTTTAAAACATTTCGCGCAAAATAATCCATCTTGAAAACGGCTTGTATACAATATATTCCAATACAAATAAGTACTGATTTAGGCGATAATATCATTATTCAATGAGAATGGAAACATGAATGAGCTCCTTACAAGATTATGAATAAGAAATTGTCGTTTCAAAAGAACATATACGTTAGTGCCATCGTTCAGTTAAGATACCGCCATATTAGTTACTCAATCTGGCAAGCGTCCATGGATCACAGGTCTGCCTTTCGCATGGCGGAATTAATTCGCTAGAAACGATTCGCTGGAGGCGGAGTCCATTATGAGTCAAGGGAAGTTCCGCTTTGTTGAGCGACCAATAGCGTGCCCGAGACCGAGATGTTTTCGAGATTGTTGTAAAGTGTCAGCAGGTGAATTATCTGGCATCACAGCTAACCTGTACATAATTACTTGCTAATTACCACCAAAAAAAGCAGATTTTGTACAAACCATATTCTTAACAAAATATTTCAACAGTTTGAGAGACTTTCAAGACAATAATCATTTTCAAAAAGTTGTGTTTGTTAACCCTGGCGCCTGGTGGGGGGTCGTTTTGCACCCCCCTGAGGTTTTTTCCGGATAGCGGGAGAAACGGCGGCCGCAGCGCCCGCCAAATTTTACATAGCCTGTTTGAAACATAATTTCCCACACTTTTGATAAAAAAACATTTATTCAGGTCACCGAAGGGTCAGGTCATCAGGTCACTTTAAGTGACCTTGCCTTCCAAAAATGTTTGTGAATCCGTGCCAAAGCCACAGTTTTTGTTTGAAGATTTTGAAACTTGCTAAGAATTTCATAACAATTATAGTACCTACAACTTGTATATCTTTGATTTTTTTGTCTCGGTGACCTAAGGTCAAGTTCAATCTTTTCCCTCCCATTTAATGGAATGGAAAATAAACAAATGCTTCCAATTCCAGAAAATATACGACTGATCATAGCTAATTCTTCAGAATCATGTTATTTTAGGCTTCTTTTCTGGATGATCAAGGTGCAGTTGTTGCTCATTGATCCTAACACAGGTCATTTTGAGGTCATCTGAGGTCATCAGCAAATTATTTGCTAATAACTTTTGGTAGAAAAGAGATAGAGACGATCGGTTGACAGCCCGCCCCGCCCCCCAATGTGTTTGTCCTCGTCTGCCGCATCGACCCACTGCAACGATGACCTACCTAGGTCACCAAATGACCTTGACATGAGGTAACATTTTGAAATTGACTTAAAAAGGTCACCTGTATATGTCTTTTCAAAGCGCCTTGTCAGATGAAGACACGATGGTGTTCAAGTCATTGCTCTACTCATTATTAGATAAAAGTTATTAAAGGAAACAAAATCTACCAAAACGCATTTATTGACCTTCGATGACCTTCTGAGCCTAAACTTTGATCTGAGCTCATTGTGTAGACACGCTAGTTGCGATTGCAAATTCAATTAGCTTTCGATTGCTTTTTTCTGTTTTGTTCCTAGCTATCATAGTTACGAGATATACGGGGTTTGTTCGAAGCGCAAAGTCCAAAAAACTGTGAATTGATCTTTGATGACTCTGGTGACCTCATATTGACCTTTGCTAAAAATGGTCTCTGTAACTTCGAATGTACACGTTGAGAGCTTTCAAACGCGTTTTTCTGCGTCTTTCTATCTCTTTTCGTTTTCGAGTTAGACGGTGGGGTGGTCATTTTGACCCCCCCCCCCACACACCATGGCGAAGTTGTCTCGGAGGCCCACCCGGGCGCGGGTTAAGGAAAGAATAAGTATACTAAAACTTTCATACTAAAACATTTCGAAACATCTTATGATGTTTTAAAACATTTCACGCAAAATAATCCATCGTTAAAACGGCTGTATAAAGTTAGTTAAATGGCATAACTAAAAAATCGGATCCTATCGGATCCAAGATCCGTTAGGATTAGGGATCCATTTTCATTGTTTATCATATAATCCTGTGGGATCCAAGATCCATTGTCAAAATTAATCAAGAGATCCGCTGGGATCGAATATCCACTGTTATATTTTGACGTATGATCCGGTGGGTAGAATCATAAATCCAACATTGCCTTTTATCAAGAGATCCCCCGGGATCATAGATCCTTCTTTCAGATCCATGCACATGTTTGCCCTGGACAACTATATTCTTGCTATTGAAAGGCCCAGGGTCCCTTCAGATCGTCTAGGAGCCCCTCCGACACGTTCAAACGCACATTGAGTTACTACGTCGTCATGAGTTACTTTTGGAGCTTTGGGAGCCATAAGTCGGTCAAAAATTAAGGTATTGATTCATTATTTGGTTTGGTTATATTCGTACTTAGTCCCCTCACATATATTTCGGTTTGCGATTATCGTTAAAAAAATCGGTTTTGCGAAAAGTTTTCTGAAAAAAATAGGTGTCACTAACTCAAAATTTGGAGACCCGAGTTAGCCATGTTGCAGACAATGCCATTTTCTTATTTTTGTTTTTGCTTGTGATTAGCTTCAAACATCCATTTTCTACGATTTGTCAAACATATATCGTTTTTCCACCAAAAATGGCATGAGATGACGTCACTAAAACGTCACTATCTTTCAAAGCACAACATCAGCATGAGCAGCATCACTGTCCGTTCACAGTAAAATTTGGTATGTTAAAGAACAACCAGATTTGATAAGCACCATGAGGTCCTTTTTTTCGCGCCCAGTGGCCCAATATCATCGTTCAAAGATCCATTTTATTACAGCCAATGAGCTTGACGAGTCCGTCACCACTACGTACCAAAATCAATTTATTGCAAGCTTGTTTTAAACTATGGAAAATAGTGATATGTTTTGTTTTAAAGTGACAATGCCACCTTCCCAAAAGTTCTCAAATGTACGCTGCTTGTGGTGCTTTATGTGAAGTAATTGCTGCCTGAACACGATTATGACATTTGTTTCTCACAAACATTGCTTAATTTCATACAAAATGCGTTTAATATTTGGGCTGATGAGTCATGTGAAGGAAATTTTTGGGAAAAAAGAAAACCTTCAACGCTGCCATAAATATACCTAGTGTATGGCTAATGTTGGCCAAAAGGTAAAACAAATCGAAAACTGTAATCAATTAATTTATAAAGAGAGACTACGTCCATCAGATCAGGTCCCGTTCAAATACACTGGGGACTGGATGTTACAAGATGTCAAAACCAAACTCGAATTCTCTCTCGTGATGTCGACCTCAAGTTGTTGTTTTAATTATACTATTAACTTAAAAATTTTTAAAATGTCACGTCTGTCACGCAAAATGGCTATCTCAACTCAATCCATGCTAAGGTGGCAAGTGTCCTTTAAACCCGTGAAAGTTACTCCGGGGGGTCTATTATAGCCCCCTCCCGTTATTTCTGCAATATCTCCTAAAACCAAACTTAGGTTTGTAACCAAACTTTCAGTACCTTGTCCCGGATCAATTTGACGAACACATGTTTGGCCCGATGGCAAAGATAGGGCTATTATAGGTTTACCGGAAATGACGTCAGAGTGACGTCATGTCTCGTTTTTTGTTGAAAATGAGGGTTTGGCGTGAAACGCTGCCAAATGTTACAGTTTTTATAGATACAAACTCAATTGTCATACACAAAAGACAGGTTATAAGTTGAGCTATATAAAGACTGCTATCTCGGATTTTTGAAAAATTGACATTCAAAATTTGAGAAATCCAAAGATTATTTTGTTTTGTTTTGGTTGAAATTTCAAAAAAAAGATGGAATTCTTCAAATAAAACGGAAGAATATGTAATCTCAGTGATCCTAATGAAATGTGTTAGGAAAGTTTGAAGTCAATAATCTTCAAAATGACTGAGTGACAGCCTTTCAAAGACAAAATTAGACCACCTTTACTGTATAACAATGAGCAAAAAGCGCATTTCGGTTTTTTGCTTTTTCTTCAATTTGTATGGAAAAAAATCATGTTCTACGGTCATTTTTCGCGTTCTAATCTATAAACGAACCCATAAACATGTGTTACAACTCCTAATGACCGTGATCTTCAGTTAACCTTGTGACCTCGGATGACCTTGACCTGACCCAAGGTCAAAAATAGCTTAGAATGGTAATTAGAAGTGTAAGATGCACGAATTATACCGATTTACCAACTTATTATGCGTTAAATATCGCATTTTTGCGCGACAATGCCGACCACCGGACTTTGATGGCACGGTCCAAACATTTTTTATTTGAAACGTGACTGTGACGTCATCGGTGCCCTGAGGATAACAATATAAGGTTTCCTAAAAACAAATTTGATAGGGCTATTGACATGCCGTCGAATTTTTAAGATCAGGTCCCAGTAGTTTTCGAAGATCAGAGGGGGGGGCTTAAATTGCCCCCCAGTAATCGCGTTACAGAATATACCCCAGTAACTCGCGGGTTAAGCAATTCTACCCAAATTTAATAATGTCAGAAAACATTTCATGTCTTTTTATTGCCTGGATTTAAAGCTCAATAATAGGCATGAAGGAAATATTTGGCCCGAGGAAAGGAAAGATCTTGCCCGAAGGGTTTTTTGGAACTTTTCACGGAAGGGATTTTAAGCTCCACATTGATAAGTTTTTTCCAACCAAGGTTTTTTGGTATCGGATTGTTTTACCATTGTTTTTAGTTACTCCTGTACAGTGTTGTTACAAATTGGAATGTCTTGAACTGAGCTGAATTTGGCGCTCAATCGCTTCCATATTATCTAGTGGTCGTGTAGAAATCGCAAAACGCGTTTTTATATTATCATGAACATGAAATCAATTATATTTTTTTTCAATTTGTGCTGCTTTGGTGAGCATAAGAGGTCGATTAAAAATAATATTTAGACCTTAAGACTTGTTTTAGCATGTTTTTGCGATATCATCCGGAAGAGGCAGTGCCCTTTTTTGCAGATGTACAATTTATGTAGAATAAGGTACTGCAAGTGTAACGTTAATTTCTGTTATAGTTGCTGAGTTATTGAGAAAATCCGGGAAGGGGAGGAGGAAAGATCAGGTCCCCCAGCGGGGCGCGGGCTAAGTAAGCCGGATGCAGGAATGTCATGTCACACACGTCAAATCCCCAAAGGTTTACTATAAATATAACAGTCGATTGTATATTTCAAGCCAGATCTCTCCCTTGAATTAAGCAGCATATGACAATCGTGATGTATTTCACACGCACACGCACACGCACACGCACACGCACACGCACACGCACACGCACACGCACACGCACACGCACACGCACACTTTCCAAGTTGTACTACTTCCCATGAACCAGATGATTATTGAACACACAGTCATTTGCTTACCAAATCATTCTGCATTAATTCACCGCCGTGATTTACTGAGAGCACTTCATAAGCCGACCGTTTCGCATCTGCGGCGGCGAAATCCAATTTAAGATTCATGTTAAAAAATGTCTGTGTCGAGCACGTGAATGGCCAAGATTATCGAGCGGATGTACAAAGCGCTGCGGCCTCGTCCCTCGAGTCTGCCTTTGACTGAAAGCATAGTTTGGATTAAATTGAGTGAGCGATAACTCTGAGCCCTGTGTAGCATTCAAACCCCCCGAACCTGTGAGACTCACGCAGGCTAACATTCCCACGGGACCACATCACACCTGCTGTTGGAGCGGCAGGATCCTCAGTTCACCCCTGGTCCGCCTCCCATGTCACCCCGCCCGCCCAGTGACAAGCGCCATAGGATCAGCCGCCTCTGCCGGGCAGGCGCCGCCTACCCCGCGGCAGAAGACGGTCTGTGGCCGCTGATCGCGCGTGAAAGTGTCGCGACCTTGTGTCAGGCCCGGCGGCGCTCTCGATCTGCATTGGTCTGACCGGATGGACGCGGCGGCGGCACGTGAGCGGAATGGGACATGCCGGACGGTGATGTCCTAATGCATTTTATGGCGGTCGCTCGGGGGTCCGAGCCGCCTCCTTCGCTCACGGTGAGATAAGCAGGAGATAGGGCCAGCCCCCGCTGCGTGTGTGTAATGTGATGTGTGATGCCGGGGACAACATCCTCAGCTGGTTAGAGATGGGTTTAATGGAGCGGAGGAGGAGCTCGACCAACCTCATTGCATGGATGAGACTGTGGTATAGTGTCGTCATCATGGCCTCCTTTGGTAATGGCATCTGAATTGAATTGCATCTGCATTTAGGTAATAGTGTTCTGTTTACTGCATAGGTATCGATCGTATGTTCAATTGTGTATATTTGCTTGGTGACAGGACACCTTCGAAAATAGATCCAAACAAGAGACAAAGGGTGCATCATGAAAATTGCATGTTCAATCACTACAATCACTACAGCAAAATATATCGGATGCTTATTCTCGCTGTACCAGAATAGCGAAAAAGGCTGGACCTTGTTGCGGTTGTTCTGCAACGTAAAAATTAACCATGCAATGAGCAACTGTGTTGAAACTCAGGCCTCTCAGTCCTAACGTGAACATGTGTGTGTTCTAGAGTTGCAAAAGCCCAATAAGGCACGGCACTACTATTGGAGAATAATAATTATACACCCTCAGTAGTGGCGGCACCCTAAAACCGGAATCCACCAGCACACCGACACAAATATCGCAAAGGTTGTCGTCGGGCATGCGAGGCCTTGTTAGCTGATACGTTGGACCTCCTCCGTGCTGGATCCTTAGTCAGTGTATTTGGCAGACAATATTTGACAGTGGTTGGCATGGTTCCGCTAGTCCGCTAACCGCTAATGAGCAGAACTAACTTTTCGGTTAGCGGATTAGCGTTTCCGCTAACTTTGAAAACCGTTAGCGGACCAATCAGCTTTCGCTAAATTTAGTTCTGCTAACTTAAAGTCCGCTAAAAATGCATACATGTTTCTTGCATGTTTTTCATAAATTTAAGAGTGGGAATGGGTAGGTAAGGAAGAGGGAATCACAAGGACGGAGCAGCCTTCCGCCTCTGTTTAAATACATTGAATTAAATGAACAAATAATTCATGTGTTCATCTGTGTACAATGTACATACACCTGGTCATCATCTAATCTAAGCTTGCTGTATATACCTTTTTGGAAAGCTCTATGTCTAAGCTACAAAAATGTTATTTTGCAGCTCTCAAAGGTCTGTTTTTGAGGGTTAAACAGCAAATAAAAAAACGATACTGATTTAAATTAGAAAAATTATCGGCTAGCGGTTAGAATTAGCTTCTGACAATTTTTTAGCGGTTTAGCTGATTAGCTTTAGCGGAAGTGAATTTTTTAGTCAGTGGATAAGTGGTTTGCTGTGCCCATCACTGTTAAATATTTGGCATATGTGCCGTACCGTGCTTGCCTGCACCAAATTGTTAGCATGCACCATTTTGCACACCACACCACACCAGGTACGGTCTAGTGAGCAATTTGCATTTTTCATATTTTTTATTTCGCAAGTGAGCATAAGGGATAAGTAAAGAAGCTGCTCCAAATGATAATTTGTACCAATAATATATGATTTTATTCAAAAGAAAAGCAAAAACATTAGAATATTCTTTCTTATAGAATATAAAGGGGTTACCCTTACAAACATAAAGGTATTATTATGAATATAAAGTGATTCTGATACATTTAAAGGGATTCTGAGAAATATAAAGGTATTAATCATACTACAAAAGCGCAACTATTACTATATAAAATAAAAATGTGTTTATTTTAGCTCATATACTCTGATCTGTAGTGTAGGCAATATAAGAATAGTCGTACACAAAATCCAATTTCGGGGACATTGGGTTAAACCTCGCCCTGCTTGGTAACCAGACAAACGCGCCCCGCGCTGGCGGTAAATTTTACTTCTCTCGCATCTTCGAAACCAATGATAGCAGCGAGACGCACAAGAGGGCGATCGAAAGTTCTCAATAAGACAAATCTAACGCATGCACGATATTCCTAAAATAAAGTGTCACATGTCAGATCACGAGCAGGTCAATTTTTTTTTATAAGTTTTTGAGCCATGCTTTCCATCAACAGCCTTAGATTGTGACTGACTGTTATCGCATTAATTGCTCTCAAAGGCATAATGCATCTCCTGCATAGACGAAAGTGAAATAATGTCATCAAAAGTCAAGGTTAAGGTCAGGTCACAGGTCACCATTAGGAAGAGGTCATCAAAAGACATGCGACAAATGTTGCAAAGGGTTATTTTACACGTATGATTCGATGGTAGCAGCCATTTTTACAACCTGATCCCAAAAATGGCTTTCAGGTCAAGGTCAGGTCACAAAACGTCCAAATTCGAAATTTATAATGTACATAAGGGCATGTTTTCAAGATCAGTTTTAACTCAGAAATAAAGTGTTGGCATTCATTTGTCGGTTTCTTTTCACTAAAATCCAAAAAGGAAACTTCAAAACACGACGTCATGAGTTATGTAGGTAATGGAAGCCATAAGGCAGTCACAAACAAATATATTTATTTGAAACTTGGTTTGAGTATCGTTCATACTTCGTTCTTTCATATTTATTCTGGCTTCGGAATATCTACAAAAAATGATTTTGGGAAATGTTTCCGAAAAACAACGTTTTGGCATTGTTGGGGTCAAAACCAAAATGTCCGAAAATCCCAGATAGCCCTTTTTAAGAGATTATCATTTTACTTCTTTTGACGTTTTTATTTGCAACTTGTATCAATTTTGTTCTGAAGTATTTTGGTTCTAATAATTTATCCTTTTATACTTCAGTGTAAAATGTATTCGGTAGAAGGTACTTAAAATTGAGTGCCAATGTCTCCCTTTTTAGTAATTCAAGATATTCGTGAGGGGGTAAAATATACCCAACAGTGGGGCAAGGGTTAAAATACATTGAAGGACAGCAATACAAGTACAATGTCAGAAATCTAACATCTATGGAAATGAGAGGTCGGTCCTTAATTAAAAAAATGCAGCAATGCAGTCTTGAGCTTCGGTGAACCTGCCTTGTCTTTCTAAATTCTGCCGGCCAACAGGAATTGCGCGATCGGGTGGTGAGGTCAGGACCATCGCAACAAGCTCTGCTTAGCGCGGGTCCTGACCTCGGAAAGCCATCCATACAAAAACATCTCGGACTAAGATTATGAAAAACACAGCCTTATATTGCCTTAGGGCTGGCGAGCCCAAAGTCGTATGTTCGACTGCGCCGCTGCGGTGTGCGCTGCCGGATACGGCAGCTCATGTGCAACAGCACCTCAGCACGCAATACAGCTATGAATACCTGGGATTCGTTCGGATTAGGAACACAGTAGTTACGCTACTCCCAGCTGGTTTTACCACCGCAGAACGCTCCTGTGGACTGGGTAGTTCTGGGAAGCTGGATCGGTATTCGGTTAGGAGCCTGTTGAGAAAAGTTGCCTTGGGAATTTCAGTGATATTCCCAAATAAGATCACGTCTCGGCCGCCCACATGTCCGTGACATGAGAGGGCGTTAATATGTGCGCAGCCGTGGCAGACACAGACCTTCTCACGCTGCACTAGCTGCCGGGGAAAATCCAGGCCAGTCGCTCCATTTTGATGGGGCGGAGCAGCCTATTGAATAACGCTGGCTGTGTGTGGCCATTATTTATGACAGATTGTGGTGATATTGGTAAATTTACGACTCAAGTATTCTTAACAAGGTACTTGGGAAGATGATAAATGTTTTCTTTACCGAGATAGTGCCGATATTAAACTCACTAACTGTCAATTATTGAAGGACGTGCATCGGCGCATGACTGGCCGGTGGTGTGCGCTGTTCTGCCTAAATATAATGAAAGGGGAACTGGGACACGCCACATTAATCTAACACGAAAATGATAATGTATATCTCTACATCACACAAACATTAAGGGTGCCTTGGTGGAAATACGTGCTTCACAGTCATACTCTAATCAAGCCATTAAAAACGCACTGAGCTACAGGCTGAAGCATTTTTGGAAGCTCCTTTATGCAAGCTTTTCTACATCGAAATGCGTTTTCAACAATAATGGAATCAAAGCGAATTATAATACAATTTGTTAAGTCTGCGTTCATGCCAGGCATATAGCCAGGATTTTTGCTCGGGGGGAGGGGGCATATCAGTGGTAGAATTAGCAGAATCGCTTTTTATCTAGTGTCAATTGGTTTTGCTCAGGGGCGGGCGGGACGGACGGGTATGCCCCTTTGCCCCTTGGCTACGTCCTTGGTCCACGCATGCAGTTTTATCTGGTTAATATATATTTTGTAATTTGATTGCGTGTCTTTCTTTTTCCGATCTAACTTGACCTATTATTTTTGTCCACCAATGTTGCAAGAATGTACTCATCCCGTATGATGTTTGTAGTTCATATCTGCTACTGATCAAACAAGGCGTATAGGGAATTAGGCATGCACTGTCGGCTAACCAGGAATCTCACAAAGGGCACGAAGGAAGCAAACCTTGGCTCCCGTTTCCGCAGGGTCTGAATTTTACAACCCTAGTTGGCACCCAAACACGGGACGCAGTCTTTAAGACGACCAATAATTGATCAATACCTATCCGAATGAGTTCGAACAAATTTGACATCCACATCGAACGCAATATTAACTAAGATCTAAAGAGGGAGTTCCGGCAGCACACCAAGACATCCAGTGTCAGACACTTTTGAATGGTTTATACAGCGTGACATCCTATAACATTCCATGATTCAGCGTTACACGTCCAGCGGGCAGCGGCTGGCGTACC
>VOPJ01015955.1:0-12361 GCA_014673585.1 Semibalanus balanoides | reverse complement strand
TCTTGCGCGACTACTTTCGAATATCTGATTGGCTGAGCCACGTTTGGCGTTGCGGAGAGTACGCATAAAGTTTTGATGAAATTAATAATTTATGTCTTTCTGTCCTGAATCGGCGCGATGTATGGCTATTTTTGACATTACGAAAAGAAGTTGTATTTGAAAATATAATCGAATTGTTTTTGAAAAAATCCAAGGTGAACTATTTCCTTTAAGGTGAGGGTTAAAATACCGATATTATAATTACCAAGTTAAAGTGCTTGATTCAGGGTGACACCTCAAGAACACCAAGGAAAAGCACTATACTTCTCAGAACATGAAAAGCAAATTATTAAAAGTTTTCTTTGGTTTTCATTAATTGTCTAAATATGTATTATGCACATCAACTCTGGCAGCAGTATTTCATTTTCATATTGTGCAAACAGCTGACTGAGATCAAAATTTAGGTTGTCAAGGTTTCGAAGACGCTGCTTTGTTGTGAGAGTCGTGAACGACTGGAACGCTCTTCCCTCGGACGTAGTCCTAGCCTCATCCTTGAACAAGTTCAAGTCCCGTCTGGATGCCCACTGGGCAGACATCCGCTTCAATATTCCTGACTGAGTCAAACTGTACCCAAGCTCGATGAGAACGGGACCATCAGGCCAAGTGGCCTTCTTGCTCCCGAATACGTTAAGGTTGTCAACCTGGGCGCAAATTGACCTTAGTTGTCGGCGCGCCCGAAAACCCCAATAAACAAACAAGGTTGTCAACCAGGTGGCTAGCCAAATTAAGATTGCACTGACAGTCGGCTAATCCAGATGGATTATATTTTAATTTGCTTCCAACTAAGCCAAATAATATTTTAAATTGGGAATCTTGCTAACTACATGAGAATCTTTTTGTCATTGTTCCTCACAATCGAACTAGAGGTCACTGCTTCAAGGTGTTCCCGATTTTCACTCGTACTGATGTCAGAAATAGTTTTTTTTTCGTTCGTTGTACTACCGTGTGGAACTCACTACCAGCTGCCGCAGTATCTGCCCCCGATCTCTTGTTCTTCAATCGCATGCTGCAGTCCTGTCTACATGACTGTCTCTACGATCTTGCATGTTGGTCGAATCTCTAGGCCAGACTAGAGTACGTGTTAGTTATTTCAAGGTGTACTCATGAATAATGGCTTTGTCATTGCTAACCAAATTGAGAGGCGCCCAATTTCCTGTTAGATTGGGAGGCGCCCAATTTCCTGTTAGGGACTTGCCTATTGGTTTCATTTGCTTCATACTCAAAGAACCGGTGCGTCTCATAATCTAGGGCCCCTTTTTTACCCTGTCCCCTACCCAACCAGGTAAGAGAGTGCTCGGGGAAAAAATTGATGTGCTGCATCTTGAAATAAAAAATGTGGTTATGAGCCCATGGCCTTTCTTCTGTGGTTATGGCATGTGTGTGTGAACTGTGTCCCAAACATTACATTTTGCTTGGGTGTCGGGAGTGAAAAATTTGAGTCAAATATTTTTTTCTTCTTTTCTGAAAAATGATGTATTTTTTTTCTTTTTTTAATATGAATAGCAGTAGTCTTTGTTGAAATGTTTTTTGTCAGCATTTATGTCAGAATTTACATCAATTTATCATTTGGGAGGGGCAAATTCACTCCTAAAATGGAGAGTGAGAGTGGAAATTTGTATAATTAAAAAAAGGTGATATCATGTAAGCGCATATTTTGGCACATTTCTATTTAAATTGATGTATATATGAATCATTTTTTTCTGCTCCTCTCAGTATTTGTCTTGTTTTAACTTTTACTCAATAATATTATATTATATTATGGCTTTGCCAGGCCTTTTGTCATTTTGTTCTTTTCTTCGTTTGTAAAGTGTATGCTTCCAGGTTTGAACTTGTATAAATGTGTGTTGACAGTTGCCTTATCTTAGTGACATTTTTATGTTTTTAAAATAGTTTTTCATTTCTATTTGGATTTCTTCCAACTCAAACTGTATTTAGGGTGTGTTATTTTGGAACTTGGATATTTTGGAACTTGGATATTGAACCCCTTGGATATTTTGTTTAAAGGGAGTGTGCCTACTCCTTTGAAATGTCAAATATATTTTTATATACAGTAAGAGCTATTGCTTTTGATTATTGGTTACGATAAATTCCTTCTGGTGTCCCTTTAGTTGAATTTTAACTTATATTCTGCTTTTGCATTTGTTTTGTTTCAAAACTCATACGGGTCGGGTCACTATAACAGAAGTAGCTAAGATGTTACCTGAATTGGCGCACTAAGACTATAAACAAACCTTGTCATGAGAATGTACTGGTTTGTTTACAGTGATCAGAGATCTGTTCGGCAGCTGTTATCAGTGCTCACGGTTGTTGTCTATTGGCCAGACTAACAATTTATGCTAGCGTTGTATGTAATTTAGAGCATGCCTTCTGAGTAGCCGGAAAAGCTCTCTGGCGACATCCGTATTAAGTACTTCCAGTATGTGATTGGCGGACCTTGAATATCTCAGCAACTAAGTGAATCTTGGGAAATGAAGTTATGGTAAATTCAGAAAAATCTGTTCTACAGACTAGTGTCAACAACTTCACATGACCAATGTGAGTAGGCATACTCCCTTTAAGGATTTTTATTTGCAGTTGGCATGTTATTCTAAAAAAATATGATTGCAATAACCACAAAACTGTATTTTTGATTCAGTGTTTCAATTTAGGGTGACCCATTTTGTAACTTTTTGAAAAACTTCTATTTCCGGTCAGTTTTTGATGCATTTTTAGCTGCTGATTTAAAATATGACCACCCAAATTAACAATTCGAAAAAATATTAAACTGCGCGAGGCGTTGGAAAATTTGGTCGATGTCCAATGTTTTACCATTTTGCCAACTAACCTGGCAATGTTATAAGATTTAGAGCAAAGGTGGTTTTGACGTAAAAAATCACTCCATTCATCTTCAAGGCAATCTAGGACAGTCTGGTTCGACTACTGACGAGGTCAATTGGCTTCCCCCCCCCAAACCCCTCTGGGGTTGGCATGGGGACCCACACTATAAATGACAATAGTTGAATGTTCGGTAAAGTCCCAATGCCACCACACCTGGAAGGTCATGGTTGACATGGTTCCCCGTGTGTATCACAGCCCAACCACCTTGCCGCCATGCTCTTCTGCTGTTCTCTTCCCTGCTGTCTTTCTCTCCATGAAAGCTGGAATGCTAGGTTTAACATTCCTCCCCTGGGTGTGTTAGGCTGGGTGTGTTAGGCTTACCGTTCCTCCCCTGGGTGTGTTAGGCTTACCATTCCTCCCCTGGGTGCGTTAGGTTTAACGTTCCTCCCCTGGGTGTGTTAGGCTTAACGTTCCTCCCCTGACCGTGTTAGGCTTACCATTCCTCCCCTGGGTGCGTTAGGTTTAACGCTCCTCCCCTGGGTGTGTTAGGTTTAACATTCCTCCCCTGGGTGTGTTAGGCTTACCATTCCTCCCCTGGGCGTGTTAGGTTTAACGCTCCTCTCCTGACCGTGTTAGGCTTAACGCTCCTCCCCTGGGTGTGTTAGGCTTACCATTCCTCCCCTGGGTGTGTTAGGCTTACCATTCCTCCCCTGGGTGTGTTAGGCTTACCATTCCTCCCCTGGGCGTGTTGGGTTTAACGCTCCTCTCCTGGGTGTGTTAGGCTTACCATTCCTCCCCTGACCGTGTTACAGACCCCCTCCGCAACCGTCGCCATGTCTGCCGTCCCAACCGTGATGTCTGGAGAGGCGGCCAACACTCTGCTGGAGCACACGGCGTCGCTGGACATCGACTCTGTGCCGCCGGCGATCCGCCAGACGGGCATCGTCTGCACCATCGGCCCCGTCACCCGCTCCGTGGAGAAGCTGGTCCAGCTGATGGAGACCGGCATGAACATCGCCCGCATGAACTTCTCCCACGGCACGCACGAGTACCATGCGGAGACGATGGAGAACGTCCGGAAGGCTCGGGAGATTCTGAGTAAGAAGACGGGCCGGCCGTCGGCTGTGGGCATCGCCCTGGACACGAAGGGGCCCGAGATTCGCACGGGTCTGCTGCAGGGAGGTGCCTCGGCTGAGATTGAGCTCGTGACGGGAGAGAAGATCAAGCTGACGACCGACGAGGCGTTCTTCGAGAAGTGCAGCAAGGATGTGCTGTACCTCGATTACGTCAACATCACCAAGGTGCTGCAGCCGGGGAGCAGGATCTACATCGACGACGGGCTCATCTCGCTCGTCGCTCGCGAGATCGGCGCGAGCTTTGTGATCTGCGAGATTGAGAACGGTGGTCTGCTGGGGTCGAAGAAGGGTGTCAACCTGCCGGGAACCCCGGTCGACCTGCCGGCCGTCTCGGAGAAGGATCGCGGCGACCTCCTGCTCGGAGTCCAGCAGGACGTCGACATGGTCTTCGCCTCGTTCATCCGGAACGCCGCCGGCGTGCACGAGATCCGCAAGGTGCTCGGCGACAAGGGCAAGAAGATCCTCATCATCGCCAAGATCGAGAACCACCAGGGCATCGTCAACATGGACGAGATCATCGCCGCCTCGGACGGCGTGATGGTCGCCCGCGGCGACATGGGCATCGAGATCCCCGCCGAGAAGGTGTTCGTCGCGCAGAAGGCGCTCATCTCCCGCTGCAACATGGCCGGGAAGCCGGTCATCTGCGCCACGCAGATGCTCGAGTCGATGGTGAAGAAGCCGCGTCCGACGCGCGCCGAGGTCTCCGACGTGGCCAACGCCGTGCTGGACGGTTCCGACTGCGTTATGCTGAGCGGCGAGACGGCCAAGGGCGACTTCCCGCTGCAGTGTGTCTCGATGATGGACCGCGTGTGCCGCGAGGCCGAGGCGGTGGTGTGGAACCAGAGCTTCTACGACGAGCAGAGCCGGCTGGTCGAGAAGATGGATCACACGCACTCGGTGTCGCTGGCGGCGGTCGGCGCCGCGATCAAACTGCGCGCGGCGGCTGTCATCGTTCTCACCACGTCCGGAAAGTCGGCCCATCTGCTCTCAAAGTGAGTACACGCTGGTGATGATGATTGTGGAGATTTGGGTGTTATGGCGAGGGAGAACATGCGATGGGATCAGGTTTGAGCTGGGGTGTTCTGCTTGTGCTGTGATCGGTACTGCGCTCATCCTGACGTAACTGCTTGATGTTATAGTTATACATGCCTGTTCAAGTTCGTTACTATCAATGTACAATTGATGTACGATTAATGTTGGTATCCTGATAACAAGCAAAATCAGTAGGTAAACTATCTCTTCCACTTTACTATACACACACCAGCATAATAGGTAATACATCCTTCCGATCAGCTTTTGGTGCGCCTGTTTTGGAAATCATCTTCCTTTCTCTATGTGCTCTGTGTTTTCTATACCCAATAAGTATTCCAACACTCCGGATCTATGTGCGTCCCTCCACCTGGTACCCATCTGCTGTCATTGTGTCGGCATGTATGTGTATCACGGCCTGTGTTCTAACATTGTGACTGTGTGTCGTTCCATCAGGTCCGCCTGTGTTCTGACATTGTGACTGTGTGTCGTTCGTTCAGGTACTCCTATGTTCTAACATTGTGACTGTGTGTCGCTCCATCAGGTCCGCCTATGTTCTAACATTGTGACTGTGTGCCGCTCCATCAGGTACCGGCCGGCCTGCCCGATCGTCGCCGTCACGCGCTTCGCTCAGGTGGCGCGCCAGTGCCACCTGCACCGCGGCATCTTCCCGCTGGTGCACACCGCCGCGCGCGTGCCCGACTGGCTGCAGGATGTCGAGGCACGCGTCCAGAACGCCGTCAGCTACGGCAAGGAGCAGAAGTTCATCAAGGCCGGAGACGCCGTCATCATCGTCACGGGCTGGCAGTCGGGGTCGGGCTTCACCAACACGATGCGTGTCATCTACGCCTAGGGAGGGTAGGATGATGGGGACTCCTGGTCCCACGGGGATGGGAGGAGGTCCGCTCAGAGGTTGTGGCAGTCTGGTCCAGAGTTGGTGGCAGTCTCGTCCAGCGTTGGAGGGGGTTTGGACCATGGTTTCGGGAGTCTCGTCCAAAAGATCTGATGTCGCTGTCATTCCTTCCGGGAGAGGCTCTTTCATCCCTGGAGTGTGGGACGGCCCTGCAGTGAAGGTGAGAGGAGGGTAGTCTGTGGTTGTTTGATGTGCAGGGTAGGTAGCTATGATGCTTACTCGGCTAGCTGTTACTCTTGAGTTGTACGCAGCCGAATTCTGTCCCAGAAGAGCAAAATAGAGCATAGCTCCCCTGGTGTCTCGCATAAAATGACGAAGGTGCCGTTAAAGCTCAACCATGTCTGCGTTAATTCGCGCTTTTGCTGCGTTTGTTAATTTACGTTTCTGGATCTTCAAAAGGGTTAAGTGCAAACTCGGCATAATGTGCTCAGTGATTTAAACTGCTATATATCGTTTAACAACCTAAAACTAGTCTCGCCTATTTAGTTGGTAACTATATTTGTGTCGATTGCATCAATGACCAACTTTATATTTTTGTTGAGCGTGACCTGCTTTTTTGTACGTGCTTTTGCTAATGTTTACACATTTTCACGATGGCATGAGCTAATTCGCAAGCGCTCACTGCGTTGTTTATCAATCTGAAAACTGCTTAACCGTCTTCGGGTTAGCACCTATAACGTTTCCAATCATGTTCACTAGCCGATTCGTCGCGATGATTTGAGCGACTCACTGCTCGTGTACGACTAATTTTCAGATTTATTTACAGCTGTTACGGTTCTGCTCATGTTTTCTTGCCATGATCTACCCTTTACACTGGCTCGCGGGGAGCTTCTCTCCGGCCATCGGTACCCTATTCCACAGGCTTGTCAGCCGTCACGGTGGGACCAGTTGTGTTTGCTGTCGGTGTTGTGCGTGGTCTGTGTGTGACGGTGGACGGGCGGGGGCCGTACCCGTCTTCGTTGTAGCACTCTGTCTCGCGCGGCCCCAGGCCAACTCACTGCGCGGAAAGTCGCTAGTGTGGGGCACTGGATCGACTCGTTGGACAATACATTCTCTTTCTCTTCCTCTCTCCATTTTTTTATTTGGTTTTCGTCAGAACGACTCTGTAGGATGCGATATGACCTCAGTCTTTTTGTACTTGAGCTTTAATGTCAGCAGGTTGATAGGATAGGATCATCTGTCTCGTCTCTCTTGTTGCGGAATGGGACGAAGTGGAGCTGGTTATAACTTTTCGAAGGAGAGCCGCACATGGCGAGCATTGAGAAACATATGTGAGAGCCAGGTGATCACATGCAGTCGGTACGCCCGATATCTATTATCATTGAGCAGCATCACAAATATTCGTGTGTGGATTATCGACACATAGGAAAGGGAAACTGCAATCATGGGTGGCAGTTAGCACTATCAACGGCGTAGCCAAAGTATCGTCGAAGGGGCAATGGGCCCTGGCCTCTCCCTTGCCTAGGCCCGGTTGGATAATATCGCATGTCCAGAGTGGCTTCGGAGTCTGTATCACCACTGCAACTCGGCTGGTGTTCGATGAAGGCTGTATGCTGAAGCTCACTCGGGTGGTATTTGATGAAGGCTGTATGCTGAAGCTCACTCGGGTGGTATTTGATGCAGGTTATATGCTGAAGCTCGTCGAAGAGATGAACTAGAACAAACACGTTTCAAAATTACCATGTATGTGTATTGTGCGCTTCACATTTAGGTTCCAGACGCACAAAGTACCAAGTACGAGCGTGTAAAACGGCGTGGAAGGAAATATGTTGCCACTGTTTACCCGTCATGGTTGGTTCCATCTGTTAATAGCGTCCATTGCGTCGCAGCCTGTTAAAACGCAGGCATCACATTTGCAGCGATTCCTACTATATCCAAGGCTTGACGTGACAAATACATATCGGCGTCACATCTCGGCAATCATCGTCACGTTTAGACTCAGCTTAGAATTGAAAAATATATCTTATCAATCAGAAAGCAAACGCTTTGCGTTGTTAGTGGGCTAACACCCTTGTATACAAAATATACCTACCTACAAGGTTTTGGTATACCTACGTCTATAGACGTCAACTATGTTTAGAAGCACGCCACTAACACCATTCACTTGCAAGTGATTCCTTCAACTATGTGAATAAACTTAGCCGTGAGTAAACTAGTCACTGGTTTAGGTACTAGTATGATAATTGATTGAAGAATGCATAACATCCATATCAACGGAAAAATACATGTGAACTACTCTCATAAGCACTACAATATGAGTAATCAGGTTTGACCTTATCCGGGATTTACCAACGAGAAGGACATACATCCACGACCACCGCAATGAGAGTTGAGAAAGCACGATTGGCTCCTGAAAGCTTCTTAGTCCCGACTGCCCTAGACCTGTACAGGATGGTATTTCAACCCATTACAGCACGGTATAAAACCCATTACAGCAGGCCATACAAACCCATCTCAGCACAGTATGCTAAGTGGTAACCCATTACCAAGATTACTTTACTATATAACCCATTACAGCACACTATGGTAAGTGGTAACCCGTTACAGCACGCTTTGTTAACCCATTACAGCACGCTATGGTAGTGCGTTTCTAGGCCAGAACAGAGCTTTCTCCGGTAGACAACGCTACACGATATCAGTCTAGGCCTCAGCCAGCACACAGCTTCTGGCGATAATGTCGCCACTGCTACTGCCACCTAGCGGTAGAAACAAGAGATAAGACTCGCCTCACCTCACAGATTATGTCGGGCTCGAGACCGCTTGACGGTCATCCGATGGCGGTGGTGTTAAAAGCGCCAATACGAGCCTACGCCGCTGGTCTATCTAAAAGTCATCACAAATGACGAACACATTCGTCCCAGGTTCGTTTTACGTCCACCTCGGTCGGAAGTTCGTCCGAACCTTCGAGTCAGGTCCTCGAGTTCGGCAACCGAAATCGTCCAGAGCTCATCTCAAGTTCGTCACGCATTCTTCCAGAGCCGCCACCAGTTTCGTCTCCAGTTCGTCCCTCGTTCGTCCCAGCGGCTCCCGAGTGTTTTTGTTTGAGCTCCAGAGTGGCGGTAGGAGGCTCCAATAGGCAGTTCAGGTCAGGCTGGCGGACCGGGGAGAGGGCGCCACCTTACGGCCTTGGCGTCGTACCAGACATGGGATGAAGCAGAGCGTCTGGTCGCTGCCGAACAAAATGGCTCGGTCAGTGGGGAAAACATGCAGCGAAACAGCAGCAAAATGACACACAATCGATGCACCGCACCTATTATATTTCCCAAAAGGTGTGCAATAAATATAATGAAATTAACATTGCCAATAATGCGAATAATCATTTGAGATTACCTTGAAAAGAAGCCATTGCATGCCCTGATCATGAATCATGAGTTATTATCAGAGATTATAATTGAAAGACACATAGCCCCAGCACTTGACTGTCGCTAGCGATTGGGGCGACATCTGTTCTGGCTGCGTATGAACAGTTCCCTAACTTGCCACCAGGTACCGGAAGTATCGTCATTGCTACCCGGCATACCAATAATTACCACCGCATCTGCGTGGATAAAACTCACCTTCCAAAGTTCTCAGTTTCCTCGATCGTGTCGGGCAGATTTTGTCCGAACGTCTCAGGCAGAAACAAGGTGACAAATCCGCCGATCAGTGAGAGCACACCAAATATGGTCATCGGCAGGATCTGACTGGAGCCGCCCTGGCAACACACAAGGAAGCACACGATGTGAACTTGGCTTTACTATTAGGTATTCTGGTCAAGCATTCTCACACATATGGCACAACGTCATCTTAAATGCTTTATTAAATGCGTATACAACTATACCTATGTTTATCGGTTTATGTAAAAATAATTTGATTGGGGAAATTGATTTTTTGATAGAATACAACATTCATTCATAGGCGTAGACAAGGGGTGCAACGGGTGCGCATGCAAAGCACCAGGGAGGGTCGACCGGGGCCCCTACGCCTGATTACAAGTACACGGCCTGGCAGTCGCCCAAGCAATTTGGGGAGGGGGCAAGACACGTGTGATACGGCTCAAGGGGCCATCTTATATCAGCCTAGGACCGTCTCAGGTCTGGCGAGGGCCCTCTGACACACCGACCAAGGGCCCTCTCACACACCGACCAAGGGCCCTCTCACACACCGACCAAGGAGCCTCTCACACACCGACCAAGGGCCCTCTCACACACCGACCAAGGGGCCTCTCACACACCGACCAAGGGCCCTCTCACACTGACTGATGCCCCTCCCCCCAAATCGGACTAAGCAACTCTCAGGCATAGAAAGGGTGCTCCCAGGGCACGACCTAGGGCCCTTCCCGACCGGTCTAGGACCTTTACCTTTGAAGGGGCACCTGTCGGCCTGAGGGGCACCTCATGTCTGCCTGGAGGGCACTCGATCTGCTGGGGGCACTCTATCGTCCGAGGCACTCTTGTCGGCCCGAGAGACCCCTTATCTGTCTGAGAGGGCCCTCAGCCAGCTTAGGGGTCACGAAACGGCCTGATGGTTCTTTGTCGGACTGAGAGGGTCCTCTGGCCGCCTGATGGACCTTCAGCTACCTTAAGGGGCCTTTGGTCTGCCTGAGTGGGCCGCCCTCTGTTGGTCTGAGGGGACACTCCGTGGGTCGAAGGAGCCTTAATTGACCTGAAGGGACCCTCTGTTGGGCTCAGGGGCCCTCAGTCGGCCTGAGGTCGGCTTGACGGGGCCCTATGTCGGCCTTAGGGGGCCTTTGGTTACCTGAGGGGGCCCTCAGCGGGCTTGGAAGACCCTTGACGGCCTGATAAACCCTCTGTTGGTTTGAGGCGGGCCCTCTGGCCTCCTGAGGGACGCTCCGCCTGGCTAAGCGGGTCCTGGGTCGGCCTGAGGGTGTCTTTGGTCGGCCCTTCCAATGCATTTTTTTTCACACAAAAATACCAATCGATGCGCAATGAAACATTAGGAAAAGTCACCAAGTTTACAGATTCTAGGTTGAATGTTGAATGAACTGTGCGCGAAAAACCTCAAGGGGGCCGATTCGCCTCCACCCCCGACAGTGATAGGGCTAAGCCCAGAAGCGTAGGAACGTGACGAAAAGTGAGGGGGCCAGCGAAACTTTGATCTCGTCTTGTGGGGAACCCAATCCCCTACGCGAGATTTCTATGCATATTTGAGCTTCTTTCGTCTTTGCAAATATGTTGCGCTTTTTAATTTGTAAAACAAAATGAAATTGTTGATTTTAGCACACCAAAACGGACCAAAAGTGAGGAGGCCATGGCCCCCGCGGCCTCCCGCGTTCCTCGCCTATGGCTAAGCCTAAATTATCATCAGACGAACCTCACGTACCAGACGGACGTCACACATGATGACGTCCTTACCAGACTGACATCATATCACGTACCAGACTGACGATAAAGGGGGCGATGATGGAGCCGATACGGCCCGACGCGGAGGACATGCCGATGCCGCTAGACTGACGTCATATCACGTACCAGACTGACGATAAAGGGGGCGATGATGGAGCCGATCCGGCCCGACGCCGAGGACATGCCGATGCCGCTGTTCCTCAGGTCGGTCGGAAACAGCTCCGCCCCGTAGACGAAGATGATGGAGAACGTCGCTGATGAGCCGAATTTACCGAGCACGGCGAACGCCACGGTCATAAGCTCCATGGCACCTGCAGGCGCAGAGGTTCTGTCATATTCCCGAAGAAAACATAAATGCAAAATAGTTTTAGGCAGGTTTGGTAAAGCAGCTTAATGACACCTGCTGACACAAAAACGTCTACCGTCAAAAGTTCTCACCTGTATTTCCTCCCGAGCAGAGACCACTGACAATGCTGCCGATCCCGCTGAGCGTGAAGAAGAGGATGAGGCTGAGCTTGCGGCCCCATGGATCGAGCACGAAGATGCAGGCGATGGCCGCCGGGATTTCGATCAGCTGCACCACGATGAAGTTGACGTAGACGTTACTGCCCAGACTGGTGGCGTTCATGCCCAAGCCGTAGTAGACCATGGAGGTGACGAACCTGCATGGTAGATGGCATGTGATCGGTCTAGGTCAACTCGGTGACGCTCAGGATCCTGAGTCAAGGGTCGGTGATGTATGTATGAATGAATATACATACAGTGTAGTGTATATGTTCTGTTCACTTCATCGACACCACCTCTGTCTCTGTCTCTGTCTGTCGGTGCTGCACGTAGTGAAATCCAATGCGATTACTATAGCCCTCGCCCCCGCCCCGTTATCAAGGGCGAAGGCATACACAGTTTCATTAGATTTCACTGCGTGCAGCACCCACAGACAAACATCGCCCCAGATAAATGGAGGGTTTAATCGAAAAGTGAAACGAAAGGACTGCTACTAGCCGTTTTCACGAAGGATACATTCGCCGGGTGCATCGACATCGGGCGGTGCCGATGAGGTGGACAGAACATTTGCACTACACTGT
>VOPJ01015954.1:0-12214 GCA_014673585.1 Semibalanus balanoides | reverse complement strand
ATGTCCTTTCCCGACTGAGGCGTCTTGCTGGTAAATATCTCATTACAGTACACCTTGTAATATTCGGTTCACAAATCACCCTGATTATCAAGGTCAAGGTCTTATCAAGGTGTTTGACATAAGCGTTCCGCACGTTCCGCTATGTTCGCCATATACTTAGCCCAATCAACACCTTACACAGAGATCGTGCATATTGCTTCTCGCTTTTTGCTAAGTTGGAAACTGAATAATAATGCAATTTGACCTGCAAGCATATAAGCAGTGAATACCAAGCAGAATATTTAAAATCGGGGGGGGGGGGAGGGAGGAATGTTGGCCTTTGCCTTCTATCCTACAGTGTGTAATGCGAAGCTGGTTTGGTTAATACTTGGACAGGAATCCACGCCTCATTTGTAAGAAGCGAACTACTGGTCGCATCACATGTATTAAAGTGGTGCACCAATTTGGAATTCACATTCACTTTAGTTGCATTAGCGTTACCACGGAGACCGCGTCGCTTACAGCGCTGCAAGATAATGGTTTAGTTGATCTGACAATGATCTTAAGAAAAGTCTTAAAGATATCTCGGATTGAAATAACGTACATGGAAGAAGGTGATGTTTCCATTATCCATACGACTTATCAAACTGATGCCTATCTATCCCGATGCCTGGAAATGTCACGATAAAATTGACAACATTGTTAACTCAAACACAGGAAGAACGCTTTGTGGCGTAAACAGTGTCAAACAAGTTTTCACGCCCATTTCTTACACGATTAATCAAGTCAGGGAACGTTCCTGGTGACTGAGATATCCATCAATTCCATCAGCGTGTTCTGTTTTCATAGCAGCAACCATAAGCGTAGGAGGCAGGAGGAGGGGTGAGGAATCACGTCCTCACAACATGTTCAGATTTTAACATTAGGCGGCGAGGGACGGGGAGAGCCTCGGAGGGTCACGGAGGGACGGGCAGAGGGCTTCAATGTGGGCAACAATGGGCGCTGCATGAAAAGAATCGACTCCAGAATGCCTCATCCCCCCCCCCCACCTTTCGGAAAGTGACAGCGCTCTCGGCAGCAACGGACTACAAAGCATACTGGTTGAATTAATTTATAAACTGCTCTCTTCAGTACGTGATTCGGACCAAACCCGTATTGAAAGCACGTGATCGGATCTGTCAAATCGTGAAACACCTCCACACCACGTGATTTTCTCCGCTCGCTTCACCTCAAGAAACCGAAACACGTGCCCAATAAGACAGTTACGAGACCATTGACAAGACGTTCTGTCAGCCGCCAGCTTTTCAATCTCCTGCTCTGACGTGCCACTTTTTAATGCCGTGCACCTGCTTTGCACAGGTGCGGCGGAGTGGGGTCGACGACGTGCTGTTACACCAACGCCAAACAAATCCGCGCCCCATTAGGGTGCTTGTCTCACCAGTCGGGGGTCGCGGCCATGTAAGGCCGCCGTTCATCTGCGTTCGTGACGTCACTGGCGCCGAATAAGTCGCGGCCGGGCCCGCCGGGCCCGCCGGGCTCGCCTCTTGTGACACGGCACTGTGGGAGGCGCTGGAAGACAAACGACGAGACGTCTGACGCCAGGCGCGCGCGCAGACACTAGATCGACGAAGAGTCGTGCTCGTGGCGTGGCTGGCTGCTGGGGTCATGTCGAAGCCCAACTCGTGTCACAGAGGCGATCGCGACCTAACACGTGCGGCCACGGGAGCCGTCCGGGCCGCGCGGAGAGCCGCGTAAAGGCGGAGAGGGACGGGGAGGGACGGGGATGATCGGGGAGGGGCGGGAAGGGCCGGGGAGGATCGGAGTTCCGATGTGGGCAGCGATGGGCGTGCCGCCAGTCCAGATTCGGGCGCGTTTCACGGACGGAGGGGCGGATCGCCAGCTCACCTGGACCTCAGATACGTGAGCTGATGACAATCGTCGGCCGTTCGTGCCCCGTGAGGCCCCCATTGACCGGCGGTATATGGCACAGGCCAAATGCCAGTCACCGAAAACACTTGTCGCTGATATTGTGGGCGTAGGCAACACGGGTGTGTTTGAATGGCGCGTGTCACGTAGTTCTGGAGCGACGTAGGCTATGATAGCCAGGATTGCATCGCGGGATCATCCTGTGATCCTGTTATAGATATCCCAAACAACTGTGCAACGAAAGACGCATGTCTTAAAAGTCTATAGATCACCTTGCACCTAACAGGGTCATAAACATGTCGTTATAATTCACTCAAAACGTTGAATCAGTGTGACGCATAAACTACTTCTTCAGCGAAACGAGAAAGTTAGAGCCGGGGAAGGCACTGGAGAACCATCTGCGAATATCCGGCGTTGTTTTGCTCACTCAAGATGACGTGTCGCTTTGCCAGCACACTAACCGTCATCCATGTCCTATTATGCAAATCAGCCATCGAAAACCTGCCGTTTTTGCCGTCGCATGATAGAGGCTCACGAGTCACGGTGTGCACGTGTGCGGTGCAGCGGGGCGGTCGGAAGTGAGGAGGCCTATCACTCCTATCAGCTCCGATGACGCGGGCTGCACGGCCCAGCTGAACCGCACAGTGTGCCGCCCCCTGCATGCGAGGTATCGCGTTACGCCACCGCTTCCTACGGTTATCACGGTCGAATGCAGCGCGGCTAATTCGGAGCTCCTCAGACGTGAGCTCTTGACGCTGCAAAAAACACAGCAGCGGAAAAATGGCGATAAAACAGAGCCATCTGTCTGTTACTCCCCAAACACCACGCACCAACGGTTCTATTTGGTGAGCGGCGCCTGCTGTTGGCGCATGATGTTGTGTTTGTGATATGCCTTTTCCTGGAAGTAACTAACCTGCCGTGGGCTCGAGTTTCCCACAATCAGTTCTACAGTCATGGTCAGCTCGCCACATGCGCTGACTTTATTTAGCACCCTTCCGAGTATTTTCTTTGCGAGCTAGATCACGTGTAGTCATTCATATGGAAATATATCCAAATCCGAAAATCCTGTTTAAAATCTCTTTAAAGTTAAGGAGCTTACCAATCCATTGAATTTACAAATGAACGCGAATATGAGCCCAGGCCACACGTACACTCTCGCAGCCGGCTCTGGTACGCTGGCTGTGTTTTGAATTAAATGATGACGTCACGGCACCATCGGAGCACATTTCCTCAGCCAGTCACGTCACGGTCGGCTGCACTTCCCATACACAGGCACGCGGCTGTGTCCGCCTGGCGACTCCCGCGACTCCTTGTTGTCTACGTGTCCCACACACACACACACACACACACGTCTGAGACCAACCTTATGTGTTCACTGGGTGCCTCTTTGAACGGCTCTTCTTACACGTGGCCCCTAGAATCCACCGTGTCCCATAAGGTCATGCAATGTCCTTACGTGGCCCGACTGTGCCCCCATGTGACCCCATGGTGTCCCCTTGTGGTCCCACGGTGCTCTTTCTGACCTCTCAGTGTCCTGCTGAGTCCCCGCAGTGCCCCATGCTCCCCACAGTATCCCCTGTAACCTCACGTTGCCCCCTGTGACCACTGACCCCTCAGTTCCCACCTGTAATCCGGCCCTGTTTGACCCCTTCTCCCCGTCCGTTGCAGCCTCCTGCGACTCGGTGCGCTGCGCCAGGAAGAACGAGCAGTGCGTGTTGGATCAGAACCGGATGCCGCACTGCGTGCCATGCCTGCGACGCTGCAGCAGCCGCGCCTCCAACCCCATCTGTGGCGTCAACGGCGTCACGTACAAGAACCGGTGCGAGGCGCGCAGAGCCACCTGCATCAACGGCAGCGCCATCCCGACCGCCTACCGGGGACCCTGCCGACGTGAGTCCAGTGCTGCAGCCTGCCAAATTGCCTGGGCTGGACTTTGTTAGATTGGGGGTTTTCTTCACGCAGCTTCAAGAGAAGCTTATAGGTACGAGTATGGCTGCTATGGGCTGTACTAAATCTTGACATTTGATCTGATCTTGACTTTGCATATGACTTAAGTTCAAGTCTGAGTTATGCGTGGGATGCGTCTCCTTAACAGTCTTTAATTGCCGCCGTTGGCGTTTCGAGTGTTCAGCGCTACCGAACTTATGTATGTGGGCAAAGTTACTGTCTATTCAGTTCAGTCACACTCTCCCATCCAAACCACTCGGGCGGAGTTAACACTTCCCAGAGGAGCTTGAATCTCGAGCCAGCTGGCTCCATAATTGGACCGGCACACGTTAATCCCTTCATTCATTCTGCGAAGTTGTGCAGGTGCGGGGCTGCTGTCGTCATGCAGTTGCTGGAGACCCGCTGCTGCGCGTTTCAACGCTCTGTCCTCTCCCTGTTGATGCTGGCAGGAGCCTCATTGCATCACCAAGAATCTCTGGTGGTGCCATGCGGTCCAAACGGTGATCATTTCTGAGTGGTCGACCGCAGACATGCTAATCTCGCTCCAGAGCGCGTTGAGATATTATCAGGCTGCTCCGGCGGATTATGTACGTAATTGTAAACATCCACGCCTAGGTCACTGGGCCTCTCGTTGAAATATCATCATGCTGTCCCGGTGGATTATGCACGTCACTGTAAACATCTGCGCCTAGGTCACATGGCACTCTCCAGAGCTGGGACAAAATCTGAGGCGGTCCGCGGTGGCCCTTTGACCTGGCGTCTGGCGCATTCTTCAAAGCCGTCGGTCCTATTGTAGCTCAGCGTAAGCCGCCCAGCGTAAATCGTGAGCTTTAAATAACGCGGATGCGGCGGCGCGACCAGTGACATCATTCCAACACCGCTCACTACGCCGACTCGTCCACCGTGCCGTGGCCGTGCCAATTACGGCCGGGACTGGCGCCCCTCGGCGGCTCGGCGCCGCCGCTGTCGGCTCATCTATCTATTTGTATGTAGCATTGTGTACGGCTGGGTTTGAAGCGTCTCTGGATGAGCTGTCGGTGCTCAGCCGCGTGATTCCCACCCGAGTCCGGCTACAGAGCCGTCGGGAGGGACCCGCCACGGCCTTGGCCGCTGCCGCCGTCGGCCTCCGGATGCTAGGTTTCTGGATCCCCTGCCGAGCGAGCCGGCGGCCCAGCACGACGGCCGGCGCGTTCGCGTGCCGTGCCCTCGCCGCCAGCTGTGCACGGTGCATGCGCAGCTGCCGCGGATCGCGCCGCCGTTCGTCGGATCGGCGCCAAACTCGCCACGGCCGGTGGTTGCCACATGCAAGCTGCCCGGCGCGGCGGAGAGCGGACAGTGAGGGGGAGTTTAGGACCGGCCCCGCGCTCGTCTCCGTGTCGCGGCCGCTGATCCGCAGCCGACCGCGGCTTAGTGGCACGTGTGGCGCGGCCGCGACGAAAAACGCCGCTCCAGCCTGCGCTCGGCCGCGTTGAGACCGTCAGCCGGCGGCCAGCGGTCCGGGCTTATCCGCGCCGTAGACCGGAGGCAGGCACGGTCCGCGCCGCTGCCCCCGAAAAATCACCTGAGTGGTGATAACACACCTGCTGTCTGCACGGAAATCCGATTAAATCCGGCTTCACGTGATCGCTCGTCTCCCGATCGTCCATCTGGCGTCCATCGTAGCCTAAACCAGTTTGTCGTTCCCAGGTCGGCGGCAAAGTAAGGTTGTGAGAGTGAGTATGTCAGAGTAGTGCTGGCGCCAGGATTGATTTCCCAATTACTTCTGTTTCTCCAAGTGACAAAAACGAACTTTACCGAAGACCGATATCCCGTGCTATTGGTGCCATGTTCTTGTCCGAGCAATTGGTTTAGTTATTTAGTTATGTATACATTTATTTAATAATTTATTTATAAATTTGAATGTTCGTAAGCTACCTTCAACAAAACGAGGCTAAGCTGTGAAGCATCTGCACTTAAAAGATACGAGCATGAAAAATCCACTCACACTCCAGCAATCAGCACACGTTGACATTCCACAGCTCACACCCACCCCACCTTCCCACCTCCACTCTCCTGATCGTGCCAACATCCCGCGAAGACGTCACAGCTAACTCTGTTCCTCTGCGTTGTCGGCAGCCGGTCTCACGTGCTCCCGCCTGCGCTGCAAGCCGGGCCAGCGGTGCCTACTCAGCCCGAAAACACGCACCCCACGCTGCGCCAACTGCAACCTGCGCTGCCGGCGACGCGGCGGCTCCAAGCAGATCAAGGTGTGCGGCTCCAACAACGTCACCTACCGCTCCTGGTGTCATCTGATGAAGGATTCGTGCGCCACGGGCCTGGTCATCGAGGTCATGCACCCCGGGAAGTGCTACACGCGGCGGTACTCGGCCGGTACAGGTCAGTGCACAGTCGGTAGAGGTCTGTAGAGTGCGAGGTAGAGGTCTGTAGAGTGCGAGGTAGAGGTCTGTAGCGTGCGAAGGTAGAGAGTGTAGAGTACGGGTGTCCCTAACGGGTGCCCCTGTAGTAGTCGGACTGCCACGCTACGCTGACTGCACGGCGAGTTGCAAAACACGACGGTGATAAGGAGGTGCTCACACGAGTGCGTCCTTGTTTATGAAAGGTTGTGATAGCGTGTTCGATTGGCTCAAGTAGGTGACGGTCTGGGGTCAATGGCCCTGGTAGTGCGACGCAGGTTACGGGTTATGAGAGGCTTTTTGTGACAAGCGATTGTGGGGCCCTGGTTATGTGGTGTCGCAACCGTGGGTTTTCCCCGGCAGCAGTCGGTTGATCCTGCTGTATCTGCATGACGCGAGCAAGGACAGATTGCAAACAGGTTCAGCTCAGACGTGTCCTTTACTGTCCCGTAACATGCTGGATTGAGGGCGAATGAGACATTATCCAGTTTTTGTTCAGTGTATTGATGCGCAGTAGATCGTGTTACTGCTGCATGGCAGGTTTACTAAAATTATGACCTCACCACCTTAAAAATTGGGGCATCTTATCCTCGAAGAAAATGTAATACTGTAATTTTTCCTCATATAAATAATCTTACATAAGTGACCTTTGGTGTGATCATTGTTAGGAATCGACTGAGAAAAGGAAATCCTCCGGCTTAAGCTTTTGGAATAATCTTAGCACACGGATGTATCAAAATGCAAGAGAACATGTCAGGCTGCTTGCATGTGAAGCGGGTGATACGGCGTACAAGCGAACTTGGCAGAGATGAACGTGCGGAGATGTTGTCGGGTGAATTCAGCGTGATCCCCTGACGTCATGTCTGGTGTACACATGCAAAGCTGAGACTCCGGCCAGCCTCCTGGGCAAAAACAGAAGCCGTGCTCGCATGGAGTTCGTGTTGTCCTTATATCGTAAGCACCGCAAACGTCAATAAGTTGCTCACTGCTTCCAGGCTCCCAATGCGCTAAATTTGTTGTCAGTTTTGTTTTTAGGTGCGAAATAGTTCGGTGGGTCCCGAAGCACCAAAGCAAACATAACATAAATGTAAATAATAATAGGTACATAATTATACGCATACGCAAATATTTTACTTTACAAGGTCTCGGATTTCCTACTTGGATGCCAATTACAATTATTAATTACCATTACTCGGATGACAAGTCCTTTCAGGCCGATTTATGTAGATATAAAACAGCTGCTTGCTGTTATTATTCTGAAAAAGAAGAAGTTTGTAATGGCATTACTAAGTAGCCAGCTGGTGTCGCCATGATTTCAACATGCATATAACCTGGAATGTACACCTTATTGCGGAAGCATATCTAACTTCACATCGTCCAAATGTATCTTACTCATCTAGACTGTCACCTGTTCATGCTCGACAACGAAAACCAGCCCTCTCCTTTTCAGCTGGGAAATTCCGTGCCACAAAACCCACCGCAACGCATTTTTAAATCACACTCCATCGCCCAAGATTGGTTGTTACTCTTTAAAGACCAATCATGACACTGACTGCCATGCTCGAACTAGTGCCCTACTGCTGGCTGTCCGGGTTTCCCTGCAGCCGGTGCTGCATGCGAGGCGAGACGCCCCCGTGGCAGCGGCTACTAATGTTGATCCCCGCCGGTGGCGGTGAATCGCTGGCCTTATAGCTGCTCACTTGGCACCGCCCCAGCCTCGGTGATGTCATAGGGGCAGGCGCCGCACGCTATATCCCGGCGTCCCCTCCCCACTCTGACCGAACCCTCTCAGCATCTCAGCGGTAGCGGTAGCCCTCTCAGCTATCTCAGCTGTCAGTGAAATAGACCCGCCAGGCTCGTTTCTAATGCCTCCGAGTCTCCGAGACACTGTGACCCGGAACGTGCTTCGATGCCTTAAAAAGCTAATAGACCGAAGCCATAATATAAGGAATGTGCAGGCAATGGGTCATTAAGTCAATAGATCATAGGAGTATCAATTAAGTGTAGGTGGTGGATTATCCCTATTTTGCTATCTCCTGTGGATTAAGGAAACTTCCAATGCGACCATCCTGTCCTTAATCCCCCTCGTTTACTCTGTAATCCAATATACTCTATAAATGGGAAATTTATCCAGTGAGCGAACAATTAGAATACAAACGAATACAATGTGAATTCAATGAACGATCAACGAACAGTAGGAAATATTGCAAACCGACGCTAAAACGGAATGCTTTTTGAAAATCGTACAAGCGCAGTAGCTAAAAAGTCCCGACGATCATCATAATCACCATAAAAACACATATTTATCGCTGCTTTCGCATGCTAAAAGCACCACCCGCATCACACCTATGTTTCTCTTGGCAGGCGATTACAACACGACGGCGCCGTTCTCCAACATCCAGTTCGTGCAAAACTGAGCCGACACCGCCGGGAGGAGAAACAAGGGTGACGGAGCGCCGACCACTGGCGCTCTGACGTCAGCATTCTGCACGTGCAGGCGCGCCGCCGTCAGCCGGACCTGGCAGCCTGCTCGCGCGCGCGCCGCCGTGGCCGTTGTGGCCGCCGCCGCCATGACGCCACAAAAGACGCAATACCCCGCGCGCGACGCCGGCAGTGAGCCGATACTGTACCTGATGCCGTCCGAGAGACGGCGCGATGCCGCGAGAGAGAGAGAGAGAGAGAGAGAGAGAGAGAGAGAGAGAGAGAGAGAGAGAGAGAGAGAGAGAGTGTAGTCGTAGTGTATGCTGGTGGTTTATTGTATTGTCTCTTTGGTGTAGAGCTGGTGTGTGATGGTATAGTGTACTTGACTGGTGGCTGGGTATTGATCGTGTCGTCGTGTACGTGTGGTGTGAGTGTGGTTGTATGGGGGTATGGGGGTGTGTAGAGCAGAGAGACGATGAAAGAGAGAGAGAAAATGACGAGAGAGAGAGGAGAGAGAGAGAGCGAAGAGAGAGGAGCAGAGAGATGGGGTTAGGCGCGGCCGTGAGAGCCGCGTGAGCCGCGCCCACGGACCTGTACTCGCGCGCGACTGTGCGCGACTGTGCGCGACTGTGCGCGCCCGTGCACGCGTGTGCGCGCGGCGGCCGCGCAGTGAGCAGTGAGAGAGCGGACGGGTGCGAGGGAGTGGGGGCACGCCCGCTGCCCCCGTCAGACAGCGTTGATGTGGTGCAGTGCTGACGTGCACACTGCACAGTGTACAGCTGCATGCATGGTAGATGGCATGAGAGATAGTGCTGGCTCTCTGATATGGTCTACCTCAGTGGTGGCGTGCGTGGATACCTACTTCTGTGTGTCAATAAAGACATGTGCAGATGTGCAGCAGAAAGTTGAGTTTAGGAGGTGGGAATCCTCGGTGTCGTCCGTATTGTTTGCAGCTGTAAGCGTGTTTGCGTATTTTAAGGTTTTATGTTCGTGTAGGTTTATGATGCAGTTATTTATATTTCTGGGCGAACTGGATGAGATGGTAAGAAACAAGCTCAAAGTTGAACTTGTATATTTTATCCGTAAAGCTCTCGGTTCAATAAAATATTGATTATTATGATGTCATGAAAAGACTGGTATCATCTCAACCAATTTGTTTCTGATGGCTGCTTATATTGGTAGCAAATGTTGTTGCCATTTTATGTTGCTATTGTATTGGTTATGAACAATACTATCCAGTTCCTTGGCATTGCCCGAGTTATCAAGTCTACTTATTTTGACTTACATATTATTTTGCCTCCGCGCAGAAGTTTGCAATTAACTAGCATATGCAATATGCAGTCTTGTCGCGCATACAACATGGGGTATTGCAGGATTGGCATATTATACGAAATTTCACAGGTCGACGATTGGTGGACGATGGTGCGCGAATAATACAAAGCCAAAAGCTAAAAGGCCGAATACTCTTTGGTGGCAGAAAGGGTCGTTTTTCTTTCCAAGATAGTCACTTGCCTTTGTCTCGTGATAAACCAGGCTATGTTCATGGTTGATTGCTCCCACAAAACAAAACAAAATTGAGACGCATTGTCGGAAAACGGGATAAACGTTTTGTAGGATGAGCACACAATCGAAATGAATGCCGAATAGCGTCACATCATTCTCAGCGTGCATGCAAAATGCATAGCGTATTGGCGCCGCGATGGTTAGGCTGCATCGCTTAGCCTCGCTGTGTTGCGGGCGGCCTACCCTGTCATCAGTGACCGCAGCTGGAAGCGAAATTGAACATTTCTGACGACTGGACTGTGCCGCGTGACCTATCCGCACTGCGGTACAGCATACATTCCAAAATTCGGGTTCGTTTGCGCACCAACTAGGTTGCAAGATACCATTTATTTTAAAGGAATTCTTCACTTCTTCCTTCCAACCCCGGTAACGGTAATGCACTCCTCAAGTCCTCTCCTACCTGATAGCCAGCCAGATAACATTCATGAGGTTCTTGGAAACGTGGTTCGAAATGAAACCTGTTTTTGCACAAATGCAACTCTTTTGCGCAAACATGAAAGTTAATGGGATGAAGAGAAGCTCTCGGATGTTAAGTGGGTAGCAACACCAAGGCCGAGCTGAATTACAGTGTCATATGATGCGAGTCTCGTCTCATACCCATTACCCATCTTACTAAGCTTGTACGTGGCTTGATGGCTTGTTTTATTACCACCGATAAAACCACCCTGCTAATCATCGCACATGTTTGCCTTCTCATTGTGTTCACTTCCTAATTGCATTTTTTTGTCTCCTAGCAAATATCAATAATAATTTATGCGTGTCATATGTACGTTTTGAATATCTTTGTGTGATATTTTATATTGTATATATGTTTACCAATGTAATATACAGCAAACATCCGTTGTATTTTTGACAGGTCTACACATGTTCTTAATCATATTAAATTGTATTTGTACGTAAGCATATAAAAGCAATATATCGATCAACTTGGCAGCATAATTAGCTACTCACTTGTAATTAGCTGAAACACAAACATCTGCATACATATCACATGTAGAGGTCTGTGGCAGAAATGTATCTGCATCACATGACAATACCTATTAAAGGGAATAGTTCACCTTGAAAGTTGTCTTGAAATTCAACCATACGGTGCATCTTGAGCCTCAAAACTTACGAATATGACTTTGTTTTTGAAAACAAGTGAATTGATATTATGTGGAGAAAGAAGTAAGTTTCACTTTGTATTTCACGAGACAATCGTACGATAGCAGGTATGCGTTCTGCTCCGCCAAGACGCCTAGTACCAGTTCTCTTGCAAAGGGTTGCCGCGCAGCCCGCGGCGGATAGTGGATATTAACGAGGCGTCGTGATCAGGTACTTACAGGGCTGTCCCAGGAATTACCAAACATTCTCTTTGATGTTCTTACACAAAGAAGAAGACAACCATAATTTCTGTTCTTTATTTACCAACATAAGCCAACTAAACCAGCAACGCAATGATGTATTCAGTTGGGCATATCGGCAGCTATATTCGCCGGCACATCCGGAGAAACACTAGCCCACGACCGCTTGATCTGTGTAAACTTCGATAATGCTTGTGACAGGTTTCTCTTGATCAATCTTTTTTTGAATGATGCCCCACAGATTTTCAATTAAATTATAGTCCAGGCTATTTGCAGGTCATATGACTTTCTCCAAACATTGATAAAAATTATTTATGCGCCGCTGTTGAGTTGCTTGGGTCGTTTGAAGTGGCGCACCGCCCTGCATGAAGATGGCGCGATCCTGATCTTCCACCAACTTTCTTTTCAAAACCGATCCGTCTGTGGCCGTCCGTTTCACAGTATCAAATCCTTCTTTTGCCATAATTTTCTGACTGTATTATTGTCATTTATAGTGTTGTTTTTTTAGGAAATCGCGTGCAGCTCAGAGAGAGCACAATGGCTCATCATTCCCCACATTTGCACTTCTTGTGGACGCTTGACCGTTTTAGCCGCGAGAACGTCGGCACCGTCTGACGCTCACACACGGTCGTTTTGCCGACT
>VOPJ01015953.1:0-12201 GCA_014673585.1 Semibalanus balanoides | reverse complement strand
CTGGCTTTGATATACCTTTGATTTACATGAGTTTGTCATCCAATTTGATAAAGCAATAGGACAAATATGGCATATGTTTTGCTTGTGTGTTAACGAAAAGTATTTTATTCAGGTGATGAAGACCTTGAAGCAGAAGAGCTGATGTCCTCTGCAACAGTAGAAGAGTGGAAAGGCAAATTCAGGGCCAACCTAGACATCCCCAGGTAGGTTCTAAGTTTGTATTTGACACATCCCCATGAATTAACCTGATGCAACATTTTTTTCATTCCTAACATCTCTTATTAGCTTATTTGTATGCCTATGATTCTACCTGCTCACTTCGGCTTTCAAATTTATGTTTTAAATACCTTTATCAAGGAGGCAAATAACCACTGATCAATTTATGTGCATTGCAAATTTGCTTTGACTTACCTCTTCTACACTTTTTGTAGTTCCACCCAGTGAGTCATTTTTGTCTTGTAGCTCTATGTTTGGTCATTATCGAAGAGTGTTAATATCCTACCACAACTGCTAGGGATTCCATATCAGCAGCATCCAGCATCCAGACCCCGCTGCATTATGAGTCTGCCATGCCAGCCTGAGTAGATCCCCATTACCTACGATATCTCTCCCCAGCAGTGTCACCTGTGCTGGAGTAGAGTCAGCTGATCAATATGCCGTTGTCATGTGTGTGATCTGGCAGCATCTTGTGTGTGATCTGACAGCGTCATGTGTGTGATCTGGCAGCGTCATGTGTGTGATCTGGCAGCGTCATGTGCGTGATCTGGCAGTGCGCTGTACGGGTTCCTGATCGGCCGGAAGGGTAACTCGCTGCGTCTGGTGCGGGAGAACACGGGCTGTAAGGTGGACGTGCCGAGAGCGGCCGGACCGCGCTCCAAGGAGGCCGCCGTCGGTCAGTACTCAGCTGCTGCACCGTCCTCAGTACTGCCTTCAGAACCGTCCTCAGTGCTGCCTTCAGAACCGTCCTCAGTACTGCCTTCAGAACCGTCCTCAGTCCGCTGCCTTCAGACGTCCTTCAGTTTACTGCCTTCAGAACCGGTGCTCAGTGCTGCCTTTTCAGAACCGTCCTCTCAAGTACTGCCTCAGAAAACACCGTCCTCAGTGCGTGCAACTCCTCTCAGAACCGTCCTCAGTGGCTTGCCTTCAGACCATCCGTCTTAGTACATGGTCCTTACAGAACCGTCCTCAGTCGCTCGCTCTCTAGAACCGTCCTCCAGTTGCTGCCTTCAGAAACCGTCGCTAGTACTGCCTCAGAACCGGTTCCTCAGTACTGCCTTCAGAACCGTCCTCGTACTGCCTTCAGGAACCGTCCTCATGCTGCCCTTCAGAACCGTCCTCAGTGCTGCCTTCAGAACCGTCCTTAGTACTGCCTTCAGAACCGTCCTTAGTACTGCCTTCAGTGCCGTCCTCAGTACTGCGTTCAGTACCGTCCTCAGTACTGCGTTCAGTACCGTCCTCGGTGCGTTCAGTACCGTCCTCGGTGCGTTCAGTACCGTCATCGGTGCGTTCAGTACCGTCCTCGGTGCCTTCAGAACCGTCATCGGTGCCTTTTCGACGTACACGTGCGAATACGAGTACCTCCGTACCATCCCTCCGTTGCTTCCAGAAATCCGTTCACTTGGTGCCTTTACAAACTCACACGTTTTATCAGTACCTCCACCCGAGTAACCATTCCTCAAGGTGCGCTTCAAGAACGTCATCGTGGTGCCTTCCTCCAGTACCTGTTCATCATACTCCAGTATCCATCCCTTCTATGCGTGCCCTTGGCAGAACCGTCACTGTGGTGCCTCGCCCAGTTACCGTCGATACTAGTTGACCTCCAGTACCATCCTCGGTGCCTTCAGAACCGTCCTTAGTACTGCCTTCAGTGCCGTCCTCAGTACTGCGTTCAGTACCGTCCTCAGTACTGCGTTCAGTACCGTCCTCGGTGCGTTCAGTACCGTCCTCGGTGCGTTCAGTACCGTCATCGGTGCGTTCAGTACCGTCCTCGGTGCCTTCAGAACCGTCATCGGTGCCTTCAGTACCGTCATCAGTACCTCCAAGTACCATCCTCGTTGCCTTCAGAACCGTCATCGGTGCCTTCAGTACCGTCATCAGTACCTCCAGTACCATCCTCGAGTGCTCTTTCGAGTGAACGTGCGCGTGCGCGCGTGACAGTTCCTAAAATAGTACCGTCCTATCAGTACCTCCGAAGTACCATCCTCGGTTGCCTTCAGAACCGTCCGGGTGCCTTCATAGTACCGTCATCTAGTTACCTCCAGTACCCCATCCTTCGTGCCTCAGAACCGTCCTGCGGGTGCCTTCAGTACCGTCATCAGTACAAGATCCAGTACCATGCTCGGTGCCTTCAGACCGTCATCGGGTGCCTGCAGTTTACCGTCATCAGCTACCTCAAGGTACCATCCTCGTGCCTTCGAACCGTCATCGGTGGCCTCAGGTACCCGTCATCAGTACCGTCATCAGTACCTCCAGTACCATCCTCGGTGCCTTCAGAACCGTCCTGGGTGCCTTCAGTACCGTCCTCGGTGCCTTCAGTACCGTCATCGGTGCCTTCAGAACCTCCGTACCAGCTTCAGTGCCAAATTCAGTATCTTCAGTACCACCTCTCCACCCTGTGTCTGTGCATACTTTCGTATCATCGCCCTCTGTACTGCTTACTTCACCCTGTGTCTGTGTATATCATCCCTCCGTATCATCACCTTTTTATAACTGCTTTTACGCGCGATGAGCGGCGAGGCCACGCGCGTACGTAAATTAAAAGCGCAAGAGGCGTACCCGTACACTCATATTGTAATAATACTCAATTCATCTCTCAAGTATAAGCGGTGCGACCCGGCCTGGCCAGACGCGACGCTTGTGTGTACAATGCGAGAGCTTATATCTTATTGACCCTACATAACCCCGACTTGACAAAAGACGGTCTTCGCCATAATCTGTTACGCCTCATGCAATGAGCAATATAATGATTAATTGAATAAGATTTCTTCTCATGTGGTATGCCAGCACTCTGGCGGTGACACGTGCCGCAGATACAAGGAGATGTCAGAAAGTATAATATCCTAGACTGAGCTGAGACACGAAACGGCCTGGACTATAATGCTTAAAATATTCGGCTACTTTAAGTGCCAGGCTGATGAAGACCACACCACTGCAATGTGCACAGGTAAAACTCTGTGATATATGGTCAGTACACTCATGCACGTTGTCGCACGTGTGCAACCCCTGGTTCCTGTACCATCAAATTAAATTACCTACATAAAGATCGTTAGCTAAATACTCGGAACCTTTATATCTCAGGCAACCAAAAAGTCGCAAAGACACGGGTCAAAACAAGATTGCGTAGAGAAAACGATCCGCCCGGCGTATATTGCACTATTGTGTCAGATCAGCGGGCGCGTGGTACGTGCAACGTTTACTGGCTATTATACAAGTACGCAAATTCATAGTTGAGTTGATGAAGCGTCTTTCACAATTTTAAATCCAGTTGCTATTATACTCATGCACCTTATGGCTATGTGAATGACAGATGTATAACAAAACAACACCCACATGTGTACTGATACTCTCGAATGGTTATCCGGTCTCAATAAATGCGTATGCACAAAAGATTGATAAAGGTCTATTATTAATGCAGTAATTTTCATACTTGTTAAATTATCAGCCTATGTAATATTTATTTATATTGAATGAACCTCTCCATTATAACACTTATCTTCATTACTCCGATCCTAGTCAAGCTTACAATACACCTCAAATAAGGCCATGCATAGTGACACGATAAAAATGTGATGCAGCTGTAAGGTGCGCAATCAAATCCCACTAATACCACCCAAAAACATGAATTTTTGCCTAATAACAACAACCCCCACCTGTAAGCTTATAATTGCTAATCGTAATATAAAATAACGACTTCAACAAACTCTATATTTTAGCTTCAAAGTATCGATTTTTAGTCTTCGGAATACTATTTGCGACGGCAAAACAAAAACACATAGCGAAAAATAATTAAAATGCTTTATAGCTATATTACATAAGACGAACCTCCGTTAGACACGGGGGTGATAAATTGTACGCGGATTTATTCGGACTCGCTCGTCCTTCGCCGTTTAAGGCGTCTTACTGGTAAAATACTGATTACGTTAAGTTTGTTGCCATGATAAAGTATGAAACACGCGGATATTTCGATTGACCTTTAATCCCAAACAATGTGGTTGTCAGTCAACTGCTTGCTATGCGTTCCTTCTGCATTGCATCAAATGGCTAGTATATTCGGTCATTCACGACCTGTGCCCGTCGTCTGCAGATGGACAGGTAGGGTGTCCAGACTGACCTCAGGACCTGTCTGTCGTCAACAGAGGTGGTGGGCGACACCCGACGGATGGTGGTGCGGGCCTGTAACATGCTGCTCATGTCGGCTTTACCGCTTTTCGGCCGCCTTATTGACTCGCTGGCAGTGCCAAGCTACTACTATGATAGACCGTTCAACGGGCTAACCGCTCACGCCATGCAGCGGTCCAGAACACAGATGCTGGACGATCCTGTATCAATGGTGAAAATACTGTCAGCGACGGTAGTCCGCGGTAGAATGAAAACAGCATTAGACAACGGTCCAGAACCGGCTGGAGACGTGATTCGAAGTCCCATCTGTCAGAACTATGAGCCCATAATAATTATACCGGAAATCGGACTCGGTAAGGAAACGTCGAGCATTGAAACATGAATGAAACGCAAGCACGTCCCAGAACTCGGCTAGGATTCGACGTTCAAGCGTGAGGATGCGACGTACAAGCACCTCGAGGCTGTTAATGAAACGGCTCACGCAGTCCAGAAATCAGGTCTAGGAATCGTATCAAGTGTCAGAACCTCTCAGCAGCGATGCCGTGTAATGAACGCAGCACGGTCCCTGATATCCTCGGAAAAACTGGATAACCGGATTCACCAACCGGTGTGTACAGGGAAAACTCAGCACCGATGTACCTGAATGAACACGGCAGCACCTCCAGAACCGGAACTGCGAGACGTCCAAACCCGCGTGAGGGAACGTCAGCACGAGCTGAATGAAACATGTGTGTTAGCATGCGAATAGTAACATTTATAACAAATAAGTAAACATGGGTCACGTGGTTAACGAAGAACATATATCCGAATCAGTCGGAAATATCGTCTCGTCGTCGCAAAGATCAAACGCTGTCTAGTTTCGGAAGGTCACAGGTACGAAGGCTTTTCATGTACTTGTATTGTCCCTGTCCATCACTGTTCCTGACTGATCGTGCTCCTGCTCCTGTGTGTCTGACCTATGCGGACCCAGACTCCAGCGCCGACCCTGACCCCTGCGCCGACGCGGCCTCTGATCCCTGAGTCTAACCTTGCCCTGCGTCGACCGTGACCTCGCCCTGCGTGGACGCTGAACGTAACCCCTGCGTCGACAGACGAAGGCGCTGGAGGTGGGCGCCGAGTCGCGCGGCGTTCGACCGGAGCTGTTCCAGGAGGGCTGCCGACTGCACCTGACGCTGGCCCTAGCGACGCTGCTCAGCGAGACGGAACGACACGCGTTCTGTCGCACGCTGAGCGACCACGCCGAGGAGCTCAGGTGGGTCTGCCACGGTCCCGACTCCCGACACACGAGACCACACAAGTGGCCTTTCTCATAAACGTTTGGTAGTACAAATTTTGTAGTATAGTTGCAAGGTTGTGAAGTATAGTTGTAAAGTTGTGTTTCATAAAGCAAAAACTACAACTTACTACACTCGCGAGTTAACAACTGTACAGCTCTACAATTGTACTACAGAAACGCTACGGCTGCTTTTTAAAACGGAAATTTTTACGAACCTACTACAATACAATCTACTACTCTTTATGAAACACACTACAGTAGTAGGTTGTGAACTTGAAACTACAATTTTACTACTTTAGTAGGATTGTGAAAATTATTTATGAGAAAGAGCACAGGTTGGTGTCCGCCCTCGGGTTCGTGTTCTCTGGGGAGAGGTAAGAGGCATTCCAGCATGCCGCTGAATGTGCGATTACTAAGACAGCGCGGTTTTTCTGATCCTGTACGTCATAAATGTACCCTTTACGCTCGTTAACCAAATACAGCCACATCCTTCCAAGGCTGATTGTCGTGTCCGTCGTCGTCGTCGTTGACAGTGTTCGTCAGCTGCTTACTCCTGCTCCGGTCGCTCCAGGGAGCTGATACCGGCGTCCGGCCTGTCGCTGCGGGTACGTCAGCTGGACATCATGAACGATGATGAGAGCGAGGTGCGCGTGGTGTTCGCTCGTGTGCACGAGGCGGACGGCAGTGGCGCCATGCAGCGGCTGGCCGACCGGTGCCTGGAGCTGGCCGGCAGCACAGGTCAGTCGGCCGGACCGTCTGTTGACGTGCTTCTCGGCCTTCCTGGAGGATTATTGCATTTCAATGGCCCAGTTTTCCACAATGAAAGTAATGATATTATGTTAGAAACAGAGGTTGAGCTGAACACATTCCCACAAAATGTGTTCCCCTATTCCCTATCGGCGCCATATAGCTATTTTGTTGCGGCGCCTTAAGCCTTAATCATCATCGTCACCCTATTTCCTAACATTTTTATATCATTTCGCGTGTGAACAGACGAACTGTTGCAAAACACGCGTTCGTAAATAAAAATAATACGTGCCTTATGAGTATCGTATTTTAGGTTAGCTCCCCGCGCTTTCACTCTGTATTGCTGTCTCTCCGCCATCTCTCTCCTCTCCGCCCGTGGAGGAAGGAGTAGGACCGCGTAAAACTGCATCGTGCGATGCTACCGACTCTCCGCTTGCTCACCCCCATATTACTGTGCTTTCTCGTCAGGCATGTGTAAGAAGGAGCACGACCGTGTGAAGTTGCACTGTACCGTGATGAACGCCACTTATCTGGTGAGGAAGATGGACGAGTCGGCACCGGAGTATCAGAAGCTGCGTGCCTCCAACTTCGACGCCACCGCCATCATGAAGGTACCATCGCCCGGGGGGGAGGGGGAGGATGGGATGTGTGGGAGAGGCTTGCGATGAATGATGTGAGCTGTTCGGGCTGAATGATGGGAGCTGTTCGGTCTGAATGGTGGAAGGTGGGACGTGCGGTGGAGGCTCGATGGACATATAGCTCAGCAAGCCCAGCTGACCTGCCGTTAAACGTTAAATAGCCCGTGATGTCTACGGTGTGGACTTGCCGTCTGCAGATGTGGCACGACGCTGACTGTTGCTGTGCTCCTGTGTGTCTGTCAGGAGCTGAGGGAGTTCGACTTCGGCACGGTGGACGTGGAGAAGCTGGAGGTGGTGCAGCGACAGTCCACTGCCGAGGACGGCTTCTACCTCCCGATCGGCTCGGTCAGTCTGCGAGCACCGGCGGCCACCGACAGCAAAACAGCGCCCTCCTAAGCGTCCCGGGGCCCTCCAGAGCGTCCCGGGCCTTCCTAAGTGTACTGGGGACCTCCTGAGTGTCCCGGGGCCTCATGAGCGTCCCGGGGCCTCCTAAGTGTCCCGGGGCCCTCATGAGCGTCCCGGGGCCTTATTGAGTGTCCCGGGGCCTCATGAGCGTCCCGGGGCCCTCCTGGGTGTCCTCGGGGCCCTCCTGGGTGTCTCGGGGCCTCATGGGTGTCCCGGGGCCTTCTTGAGTGTCCCGGGGCATCATAAGCGTCCCGGGTTATCATGAGTGTCCCGGGGCCTCATGAGTGTCCCGGAGGCTCTCCTGAGCACCCCGGGGTCCCTCCTGAGCACCCCGGGGGTCCTCCTGAGCGTCCCGGGGGTCCTGAGCGTCCCGTGGGTCCTGAGCGTCCCGTGGGTCCTGAGCGTCCCGTGGGTCCTGAGCGTCCCGTGGGTCGGACTTTTAGCCAGGGCCCGGCGGCGGCGCCTGACGCAGAGGGAGGCCATCACTTTTGTCATGACCGGTCAGCGCACCCGTGCCCGTGACCTGTGCGTGAATGGTGCGTTTCTTCTATGTGTGGAATATGGGGAGAGGTCTTTCACTAGAGAAACGATTAATCGATATTTTGTTGTGATATGTGCACTGCATCGCACTTTTCGTTTATTACAAAGTGGTCATAAGCTTCAGTTGTTTTGACCTTGATAGGGATCATCTGTGATAGGGATCATAGGGATCATCTTGATCATCTGTCCGCCGTATGCTGTCGAGTTGAGACCCGTGTTGTCCCATGATGCGGGCTTCTGAATGCCGATCAAATAATTTATTTCATGATATTCATGATACTGTAAAAAGAGGGCGCAATCACAACGCTAACGGCGCGACCTCTCTTGATAACCAGACTGGTTATTGATTCGTCTCTGATGGAATCGATTGGAATCGTTCAATCAAAATCCATAGAATAAAACAAAAATAAATCCCACCGGATATTGTGTTTCATGAACCGTGATTGAATAAAAAGTAAAAACAACCCGCATAGAAACAAGGCTGATTGAATCAAATAATTGTTCAATGTTGTTTCAATGTTGAATTATGTTAATTCTTTGAATCGGAAAAATAATTTCACAAATTTGTTGTCCATGAATCAGACGGTGATTGAATCATTGATGCTCTAAAATGAACCGTGATTGAATCATTTCAAAATGTTGAATCAATAACCAGTCTGTTAATAACTAAGTGGAAAGACCGCAAACCATACCGCGCAGTGCAGCACGAATACAAAACATCGTCATACGGACTCTCACAAACACAGCCACACAAAACAAACTGAACGCGTATAAGCCATGCGGCTCTCATAATGCTAAAACTAAACCCCCGACTGGAGAGAAAATATCGCGCGCGTTAAAATGCTCAGTTCGCTCAATCACACATGCTCCTACAAAAGCGACCTACATATCACGACAGCAGCCGAGGGAATGGAATGATCACGAGCGCGCGATGGAATGGTTCACAGGCACATATGATCAACACGGGATGAGTATCAGGTATGTTCCACAACAGCAGCGGCTCTGGCCGACCGCGCGCGGCGCCTATCACAAAATCACAGAGTACCGGGCGCCGACGTCTCTGGAAGGCCTGGGCCGCCCCATTACCCCACGATCACATCGCCGGGCACTGGCCCCGCACCAGCGCCGCCTCACTGGTATCCAGCAGCCAACACACGCCACGCCGACCCAGCGTCCAACAGCCAACATCACACAACTCTGCCCGGCGACGGTGGCGCCGCCGCCGGCCGCTACACGAAACACGCATCGGCGCGATGCGCCCGCACCTGCTGCCGCAACGCGGCGATGCCGTGCGCCATCTTCTTCTGGTGTCCGACCAGCGTGACGCCTATGGCGGCCAGGTCTGGCTCGGTGAGGCGCGTGGCCGCCTCGAGCGAGGTGACGCCGGCGCGCTGCAGGTTCTCCAGGTAGCGGCTCATCTTGATGGAGGCGAGCCACGCCTCCAGGCTGGTCAGCGTGGCTGGCTCGGCTGCCGGCGGCCACAGCGACCCCGCGCTCCTGCGGCGGGGCACAGAGGCAAGGGTCACAAACTCCTCACGCGTGTCATGAGAGCAGATTAGGGGTAGGAGCGTAGGGAGTGGAGCATGAGCGACACGCATCCGTGGTGTCTAACGGTGATATAGGTCTTCTTCATCTGCTTCACTCACAATCAGTCCTTGCTCTGAAAAAATGCGCCGGCGACTACAAGAGATTCGAGATCATGTCAAGCCAAAATTGCCATACTATGTAAGTAACAGGAATACGCGCTTCGCCGCAAAACCGTAACGGTGCCCGCGAGTAATTGCGAGCGAGAGGAGAGCATTTTAGAGAGGGAGAACTGCTTGAGACATGTATCTATCAGCAGCTCGGGTGCCACCGTGTCTGAGAGAGCCGCGAGGCTATTCAAATTGACCCTGCACGCGGAGGTCTTCACGCGTGTTTGTCTGTCTCACCTGCGAGATGCGCGAGCGGTGCGCCCGGTAAACGATTACCACTTAGGCGAGCACGTGCGGACGATACGTGAGTGAACGGGAGAGAGCGGCCGATAGACACAGCCCGAGCATCTCTATCTGCCAGCATCCCCGACCACATAAGTCGCGTGTGTCTGATATTCTATCGCTCTCCGGAACAGATCCATCCCGCCGACTGCAGAGCTGTAGGAAGCGAGAGACAGCTCGGGACTTCACGTTCCTCAAACGAGCCCGGGCCCAGCGCAGCGCGCGAGCGAGATCTGAGCGAACATAGAGCCATACACTCGAGAGTCATTACGGCCGGGCGAGCAGCATCGAGAACATGCGAGGAGGCGCACAATAGGGAACCGCTGAGGCGAGAGCGAGCGCGCGCTGTGTATAGGTCCTATCACAGGCCATATACGAGATACTAGCACTGAGCATGGAGAGAATTAACGCCTGCGGGAGTCGAGATTCAGAGTGTCGTGCCGCGGCAGGTCTGCCGAGAGGCGATTCAGAGAGGCTGTAGCCACGCGACAGTTATGAGGAACTGGTGCGTCGCGCGGCACTCGCCAGTCGCGGCGTCCGAGCGCAGTCTGAGAATCACGGCTAGGCGACAGCGTGCCATGGTAACGAGCGCGCGCGAGAGATGCTCATCGCGCGCCGGCCAGCTGTAGCGAACATAGGCATACACTCAGTCATCCTACCTCCGGGCAGCATCACGATACGGGCGCGCGCAGCAGGTCTGTTAAGCGAAACATAGGCGGCATACACTCAGTCATTATATCGCCTCCGGGCAGTCCATCGGCGCCGGCAGTCTGTAGCGAACATAGGCATACACTCAGTGATTATATCGCCTCCGGGCAGTCCATCGGCGCCGGCAGTCTGTAGCGAACATAGACATACACTCAGTAATTATATCGCCTCCGGGCAGTCCATCGGCGCCGGCAGTCTGTAGCCAACATAGGCATACACTCAGTCAGTATACAGTCTGCCGTCAGTCAGACATGCAGGGAGCACACAATAGGGAACCCGGGCAGTCAATCTGCGACAGCTATCCGCAATGAGACAGTCATACGGTCATACAGGGAGCACAGGACTATCTCCTGGGGACAGTGGGTTTGGGTCTGTATGGTGTCACACTCTTCACGACAGCTCGCCGTCGGCCGGCTCCGGCCTAAGGTCTAGATGGCCTAAGATGGCGTCTAGATTATCTAAGGTCTAGACGCCAGTCTAGATTGCTGGAGGGATCAATGCGGAGCTCAACTACGCATTTTCTTCGAACCAAATCGCACTCATTTGGGTTAAACATGCTCTCGTTATACTATCACTGGGTACCAAAAACGAAACAAGTAGTACCGAGCAACGCATGATTGGATCTCGATCTCCAACCAATGAGCTGATCAATCCGGACAAACATCACCGAAGATTCAGCCAAACCACTTCACACTTTCCATAACCATCGACACTACACCATCGCTCTGCCACCTCTGCCCTCCCCGCCACCGACCTGCACCCCCTGCTCTATGCCCTTCAGTCCTCACCTGTATCCCTTCTATACGCCTCTCAGTCCTCACCTGTATCCCTTCTCTATGCTCTCAGTCCTCACCTGTATCCCTTCTCTATGCTCTCAGTCCTCACCTGTATCCCTTCTCTATGCTCTCAGTCCTCACCTGTATCCCTTCTCTATGCTCTCAGTCCTTACTGTAATCCCTTCTCTATGCTTCAGTCCTTCACCTGTATCCCTTTCTCTATGCTCTCAGTTATCTCACCTGTATCCCCTTCTCTCTGCGCTCAGTCTCTCACCTTGGTATGCTTCCCGGCTTCCTCTAATGCTCTCGAGCGAGTGTCATCCATTCATCTAGACTGCGCCACTCCTCACGCCTGTACTTGCGGTTCTCTATGCTCTCAGTCCTCACCGTTATCCCTCTCTATGCTCTCAAAGTCCTCCACTGTATCCGCTTCCTCTATGCCCCCAGTCCTCACCTGTATCCCTTCTCTATGCTCTCAGTCCTCACCTGTATCCCTTCTCTATGCTCTTGATGACGTCCTGGTTGCTCCAGTTCCAGTAGGGCCGCTCGCCGTACGACATCACCTCCCACGCCACGATGCCGAAGCTCCACACGTCGGAGGTGGACGTGAACTTGCGGAAGGCGATGGCCTCGGGCGCCGTCCACCGTACCGGGATCTTTCCTCCCTGTAGGTGCAGTCGAGTAGGTGACACAAACGCACCAGAAAGATCGTATGTGATATCCAGTCCCAGAGATAAGTGGCGTTGGAAGCAGTAGTTGGAAAGCCAAGCTAATGACAGACAACCTTATAGTCTGTT
>VOPJ01015952.1:0-12200 GCA_014673585.1 Semibalanus balanoides | reverse complement strand
ACACTCTCTTTTGAATTTATACATTTCATGAATTATACGTAAATGTACACACACATATATATATATATATATATATATATATATATATATATATATATATATATATATATATGAAAATAAAATAAGCATTTACTATGCTAATATTCTAGACACTTAACACAGTTACGAGAACCGTTGTGTAAATGCTAATCATGACAGCTTGATATTATAAAAGATGTCTTCTGTCTTCCTAGTTCATATATTCTTTGAACCTAGCAATGCCCGATGGGAACGTTTATAGCTGAAATATGTAGGGTAGAGTGGGGCAAAGCGCCCATGGTGGGTAAAACGCCCACCCATCATATTTCGTAACCATTTGAACATTTCAGCAAATCCTGCATAGCTTTTGAAGAAACTGAGAGTTTGATTACATGCCATTTTTGTGGGCGCTAGCTCTTGTTGCTGAAGATTGTGCGGCCGAGGGTAAGTGTTTTGTCAAATATTTTTTACGTTTTTTGAGGGTTGTTTTTGCTTAATTGTGGGGATTCCCTGTAATGAGCGGTTTGTTAAAATCATGTATGGCAAACGTGGTGTGAAGATTTCATTTGGACCCCCAAATGCTATATAAAATTGTGGCGGAATGTTCGGGAAAGCGGAACGTATCAATGAGCGTGAGGGGTAAACGCCCCATTTACAAGTGGGGCAGCGCGCCCACTGGGCGTTTTGCCCCCATGAAGCAGGCACAAATGAAAATAAAAGTTGATATGTTTGTAAGGAATTTGAAGAGAATATTGTGCTCTCTCGCGCCGTCTCTCGCTGGAGATGAGTGTTTGCTGGATAGACTTCTGATTGACCGGAGTGCGCCTCATGATAGCAAGAACCTTGTCATGGTCTGCACGTCCTTGATACTCGGTACAGTACCGGTCCTAGTGCTGGGTCTTGCGCTGTTGCTGCTAGCGAGATGACAGGCACCATAATGTTAAGAATCACCCACACATACTATACCTTTTTACCAAAGTGGGTGCGGTGCGGGCCGTTCTGCCCATAGCTGTGGGCGTCTGCCCCATAGCTGGTGCAAAACGCCCGGAATTTGCAGGGTTTCGGAATGTGACAATTTACGTATATAAGCAGGCACGCTACGCCGTTTCGATGCATTATTCGAAGCAATTACATTGAATGATCTACCATGTCATGACTTGGCCTTTCCGAAACATCCATTAGGAAAGGAGATATGTAGCCGAGACCGTTGGGGTGGGCGCTTTGCCCCACCCTACTCTACATACATGCATTTAGATCGGTTGAGTTTACATGTCCTGCGCAAGGATCATTGCGTCAGCAGCCCTGACCGCATCGCCTGACATGGTGACCTGCAGATATAACGGACGATATTTGTAGATATCCCAATATACCTGGCTGAGCACAGCCTGCCTAACCAACTGGCTCCATCTGAACGTGAACTTGGCCGCCTGCACCTGCAGAAAACCAGCGAGGCTCTAAAAATAATTGCTCATTCAATGAACTGAGAGGAGCGAATACGCTCCTCTCAGTTAAAATCGCTCCTCCCAATAACGCCGAATACGCTCTTCTGCACTTGTAAATATTGTATTTAGTCTTTCTGTTTTAAATAGTAGTTGCATCAATCTTGAGTCCATTTTAGGCTAAGAGAACTACATTTGTCAGATGAACTTTAAATCGGCACGGGCCACTCAGCGGTAATTGTGCACTGTGAATAATAAACACCATCAGCAGCACCATGTGAATAATATAAGACACCATCAGCACTCCATTACACGGCTAATAGAGGCGGGCATAATTGACCCATTGCAGCCGTAATGACATGGCTGCAGCCATAGTGCAATCGTTCTCCTGCAGGCCGTCGCCATCCACTTCCACGAAATAGAAAACCTAGATTTAATGATCCATGATTATATAGCAGGCGAACATTTCTTGCGTTTTTACATTATTTATGTTTGTGGTTATGCCTGAGTGCATTTCATCGTAGCTTTCCAGAAGCGTAAGCTTCACGATATTCGAACGATTATGCATATTTCCACGCATCTCATGATTTTTTGAAGATAAACAAGATTGATGCCAGGCAAGCCAAGCATTAGCTTGATAAGATAAAACATGCTAAGTGATTGGATTGATGCTTGTAATTCATATCCACTTTACAACATTATACGATGTTAGCACACACACTGTAGAGGGGTACGCCACTAACGCGCGCTGGAGTGGGGGGACGGATACTTTTGTGTCCTTCCTGAGATCTCCGAAAGTATGAGAGCTAAAACAATAAAACGTACAGGTTAGGTAGGTTTTATGCTGATCAACATTTTCTGAAACTGAGGTGACCTTAGATCAATATCTGCGAGGACAAACGAGGCCACGAAGGTCAAATCTGGCGAAAAATCCTATCTTTTTATTTGACTTCTGTGACGTCACAGATCACCAGCAGGGTGACCAACGTTATGATCGGGGATGAGCATTCACATTGGCTAACGAATGTCATTTGAGTTATCAAGATCAGAGGCCGTTCTTATTTTAAAAAAATGGAGCCGCTGGCTCGATTTTTTTATTTCATGTGCTCATAACTCGGCGCAGGAGATGTTTAGCGTCGAAATAGTGCCTCAGATTTGTAGCAGCGCAAAGCCAAATACAATGTTGGTATCTACATAGTGCCCAAACGTAGCAATATCCAGTCATGAAAGCCATTCTAAAAAAAAATTCGAAGCCGGTGCTCGATTTTTATAAGAACTGCCTCTAGTAGTCTGTACGAAATATATTGCTTTCAACTTCGATTCTTGCCGGCCACTGATTTCGAATTATGTATTATATATATAATAAATTATTAATATATATTATATATATATATTATATATTTATAACACAAATTTCCTGCGATAGCCATTTTTTGCGTCAAGCAACTTGCTATTGTGTTGCCATGTCAGACAAATGCAGCCACCATGCTCCGCATCGTATTCGAGCTATTAACGAAAAACCTGTGGGGGCCATAAAAGAGCCCCCCCCCATTCCATTGCGCGTGTTAAGAATACAACAAATTGCATTTAAAAGAATCCTATCGAAGTAAGTTTAAATTTTCTCATATTTATTAATGCACTGCAAAGCGTCCCAACTTCAAGCTACTTCAACTACACAGCCTCTTTCCAATCTCCTAAATCAAGACCAGTTATTTCTGAATCGTTTGATGTCTGCTTTCATAGCGCCAGTTCAAGAACCATTTGCCGCTACCTGCAATCACACAGCGAAAATCTTGAGCGATCACAGATTTCTGAAACGGCCACTTCACCCGGCCCGGCGCCTTATCACACGCCATCGCCGTGGTCATTATCCCTCAGACTCGGCACCCTCGGGCATCGAGCACCGCTCTTTGTCCCCGAAGTTTGCCCGGATTGCGGCCGTCTCTTCACCGGTGCGGTGTGTCGTGCAGTGGAGAGCAGTAGGAGAGCTGTGGACCGAGAGCCGGTCGGAGCGGCGCAATGGAGCGCTCACCTGCGGACAGCCGCCGTCCACCAGAGCTGTGGACTGAGGGGCCGGTCGGAGCGCGCCAATGGAGCGCTCACCTGCGGACAGCCGCCGTCCACCAGAGGCTGTGGACTGAGGGCCTGTCGGAGCAGCGCAAATGGAGCGCTTCACCTGCGGACAGCCGCCGTCCACCCAGGAGCTGTGGACTGAGGGCCGGTCGGAGGGCGCAATGGAGCGCTCACCTGCGGACCAGCCGCCGCCACCAGAGCTGTGGACTGAGGGCCGGTCGGAGCGGCGCAATGGAGCGCTCACCTGCGGACAGCCGCCGTCCACCAGGGCTGACGAGGCGTCCTGAAAGCCGGGCGTCGTTCCGGGCCCGAGCGGGGTAATACTCGAGTGGTACAGCAGTGGTACTACGGGACAGGAGTAGCAGTGTAGCACCCTCCGACCTGGAGATTGGTGCAGCAGGTACTTACCTACCTGAACAGAGAGGGAGAGTTAAGAGCAGTAGGTACCCAGCGGCCAGAACTGGGAGAGGCAGGAGCGACACTGCCGGGGAAACGCTAAATGGATCAGTTACTGAACGCAGCAGTAGTTTAAAACTGTTTAAACCAAATAATTAAATTCCAGAGAACGATGACATTGCCCAGAGTAAATCGTAGTTCCCATCCTATGCTTGTACAAATTTATGGTATGATAGTCTTTGCCATAGATAACATTAGCTACTTACAGAACACGGTTATGGCACTATTAATTACTTTAACCCTATTCCCTGCGGGCGGCCAGAATTACGTTAACCTGCGGGGTCAGATTCTGCCCCCAAGATATCTCGTGAACCACTCGGCAGATTTCGATGAAAAAATACAATTCCAAATTGTCATGACTTTCTTTTTTGCGCCCCAAAAATGTTGTTTTTGTTCCCAAAACTGGAAGCCAGGGGGACAAAAAAAAATTGTTCTTTTTATGTTCATCGGGAAATCTGATTTCCTGATTTGCATGCCCTAAACGTTTGAGCTTCTAATTAGTGTTCTACATGGGGCGGCCTATCCCCATTAGCAGCCGGCTCCATGGCTAATGAGGTGGGCCGGGGACTGGAAAAAATCTCTAGATCATGGCTGTTGCTATGGCTGTGGCTGCATAGTCTTACCTGGGATTTTTTGCATCAATCTTATCAAACCAATCATGGTTAAAAAAGGCCTTGGCATATTGCAATAACAGTAGAATGAAAATAAGCACTCAATATTATTTTACAAAAATCCTCACGGCTGGTCAACGGCCAGTCATTGACATTTGGGAGTGGCTGTGGCTGGCTGTTGGCTGTGATGCCATGGCTGTGGGGAGGCTAGGCCAAGGAAAAGTGCAGCCATGTCAAACTCTACTTCTAATGTAATGATCTTAAATATATAAAAGGGACCAATTCAAAAATGAAAAGTCATATGTGTATTCAGGACTAAAAATGGGGATTTTCTGATGACAAATTTGTGCTTTTCGTGATTGTTTGGAACGACAGAAGCGTCACATGCGTTTTTTCTGCTGTAATTTGTTAAATATAATATATTTCGCATAGACGAATTCAGTTGAACAGCGTGGGGAGCACGATAAGCGGAAATCATTTTATCATCTTACTAATTTGAAGTTAGACCTAATTTGACGGAGGACATTGCCTCCCATTTTATGTACCTGAGTGCGCCTCTGCCCAAAATATGTATAATCCAAGTATGTATGATGTATATAACAGTGGCATAGTTTCTGACGCATTTATTGCACCGTAAACTATGAAGGAGTATGCGCCGCACAACCGCATTCGTAACGCCCTCCAAATACATGAGCTTGGAGCCGTTTTTTGCTAAGCCGATTTTTTTCGTCAAAATTTTGACACAAGACGCGTTATTTAATTCTATGCGAATTATAAAAGTTTTAAGATGCTTAGTATAACGGTTTAGAAGCGGCAGGCGAAAAACTACCGGGGGCAGAATCTGCCCCGCAGGGGACTTTTGCGCCCCCCACATGCTTTTCGTGAACAGCTCGAAAGCGAAGCGGCGCAGGGTGGTGGGATTTGTGCGACATTTACGCCAACTCAATAGCGGAACGTTTAACGCAGACAAGAAAATCGGTCGGTAATTTGTTTGAATTATATGGATTTAAAATCCAAGGCAAGAGATATCTTTGGAACCAACAGTCGGATCGGGATGATTCAAACGTCTTTCGGTAGCCAATATCAATGTACATTCCCGGATATAACTTTGGACACATTGCCGGTGACCTATTACTTCACAGAGATCCAATTCAAAAGATGGGACATTTGGCCGGATTTGACCTTTGTGACCTCGTTTTACCTTTAAGATCTTTGACCTAAGGTCACCCAAATATCAGAAAATGTAGATCATCATAGCACCTACCTACCCTGTACGTTTGTTCGTTCTAGCTCTAAAAAAATCGGAGATCTTAGGAGGGGGTGGCACTTAAGTGCCCCTCCCTCTTCCAGTGAACGTTGATGGCATACCCCTCTACAGTGCGCGTGTTAACCCACGTGGCGTAGGGGGGGTAAATATTAACCCTCCCGGATTTTCTCAATAACTTGAAAACTATAACAGATATCAACGTCAAATTTTGGGTACCTTATGCAGCATCAATTTGACGTCTTCCTAAAAATAATGAAAAATGAATCAGAATTGTGGGAGATAATGACGTTTTAATGACGTCATGTCATGCCATTTTGGATGGGAAAACGATAAATGTTTGATGCATCGTAGAAAACAAAGTTTAAGAGCAAATTGCAAGCGTAAAACTGAAAAAGGACAAAAAAAAATTGCCTACAAAATGACAATCTCTGATTTCCCATGTTTTTGACCCCTCAATATAAAAAACTTTTTTTCGGAAAATTTCTGACAAAATCAAAATTTTCTAGGTATTAAAAAACTGGAACACCTATGAAACAAACAAGTGTAAGAAATACCCAAACTAAATTTCAGAGTAATATTTTCGTTTTTTCAGTGGCTGATTGTTCCCAAGCATATGTAGCTATAGACGTAATTTTGTCAAAAGAACGTTTTTTTTTAATTTTTAACCTGATACAGATAAATAAATGCCATTACTGTATTTATGAGACACAACTGGTCTAGAAACATGCCTTGTTTATCCCTATTCCCTGCGGGCGGCCAGAATTACGTTAACCTGCGGGGGGCAGATTCCGCCCCCCCCCCCGAGATCTCGCAGAACCGCTCGGCTATTTCGATGGGACGACACCATTCGATTCGTTCGTGACAAAATCTTTCTTTTGGATCCAGAAGTTTGGCTTTTTCATCTAAATGGGGGGGGGGCCAGGGCAACAAATACGATTTTTTTGTGTTGTTTTTTTGAAAGGTCCATTGTGCCATTGTGATTTAACCGATTTGCAGGCCAAAAACGTTTTTTGAGTTCCAATGTCGTGTTATTCGATGTGTGAAAAGGACAAGTACCAAAAACGAAAAATCATGAGCGGCACTCAGGGATTTAAAAACATGGGGGAGATTTTTTTGGGGTTGAAAAATATTTGCTTTTACCTTAGTGTTATTGGGACTTGGGAAAACGTCACATGTGGCTTTGTTTGCTTATTTGTTAAATGTAACAAATGTGCATAGGCGGATTCAGTAACAACGTGGGGGGGGCACCATGTGCAGAAACGCCTTTTATCATTTGCTATAATTGAGTTTGGCATAAATTTGACGGAGAATATCGCCTCCCATTATTATGTACCTGAAGTGGCTCTGCCCCAAATACTGTATAATCGAATTATGTATGATGCTGCAAAGCATCGCACTTTAGTTTCTGACGCTTTTATTCCACCGCAAACTACGAAGGAAGTATGCGCCGCACACCCGCATTCGAAACGACCTCCAAAAAAATGACCCTGGAGCCGCCTCTGCTGGGCCGATTTTTTTTTTTAAATTTCACAGAACACGCGTCATTCATATTTAGGAAAATTCCGGAAGTGTCAAGACGATAGACGTAACGTTTCAGAAGCGGCGGGCAAAAAACTACCGGGGGGGGGAGAATCTGCCCCCCACCCCCCTGCAGGGAATAGGGTTATTCATATTAGTCAGTTTCAAGTTTTGACCGTAGATGACCTGACCTTGACCTTTTATGGGGGTAAAGTTGTGAAAATGACTGTTGCTATGTTATCGAATTTTACTTGTAAAATAATCCCTAAAACATGTGTCACAAGACTTTCGTTGGCCTCTTGTTAACAGTGACCTTTGGTGATCTGATCTTGACCTTGACCTTTGCACACAATTTTGCTTTTTCTTAATGCGGAAGATGTATTACACCTTTGAGAGCTTTATGTGCATTGATAGTTTTAATCAAAGGGTTTGAATTGAAAAATATTACCATTTAACTCAATAACCTCGATTTTTACATATGATCTGACAGTGACCTGACATTTGACCTAACTTGAAAATTTTGAGTATGCATTCGATTTGTTTCATTGAGAGCTTTTGATCGCCGCTTCTTGTGTCTCGTTGCGGTTATTGGTTCGGAAGATACGAGGGGGTAAAATCCCCCCTACGCCGCGCGTTCGGCTGGAGTGTTACGTCTACGTTAACTACGCCGCGCGTGTTAACAGACCTCCGAAAGCAGACTTCTGCTATTATAATCACCTCACAAAGTATATTCACCACGAAGCACAGCTTTGTTTAGAATGTTGCAGCTGCTGTATATTACTAGCGAAACAAGATTCATTGCTTTAACCACATTGCTAACTAACTTTAGGAAGTTGTCAGTGAACACAGGCAGACTGAAGTGTTTTAGACACGACGGCGAAGTTGTGTAGTGTGTTATACGACATCTTCCTTTCAAATGGGACAAATTAAAACTTGACGTTTAAAGGATTGCTTATGTGTCCAATCCATTAGCAGTACTGAGTACTGTCATTTCCAGACAAACTTGTACAAGAACTTATGTTAAAATAGTGAATATTAATTAAACAGGAAAATTTGTATCATTTGTACGATTTATGTACGCTGGAGTTGACACATGATTAACAGTCCTGTCAAAAATTCACCACATTTCTGCAAAAGTACTGCTAAGGTTATGCCAAGTACCTTATTATGCCCTGCCAATGTTCTTACCGGTTCAAAACTCGCCGGTAAGAACGTGACGTGACAACAGTGACGTCACCAGAAGGGGGAGGGGTCAGCTGGGCAATTCCCCCCAAACTCCGATTGGGGACCCCCCTAAGGTCGATACAGATCCGAGGAGATTTTGAGGTCGAGAAATGGGGAGTTTGACCAGTGACACGTCAAAAGCTTTGCCCCTTGACACTAAATGTAATATTTTTACTCGCAGGACTTCAACAAATCCGTAGACAATTGTTTAATATCTGTGGTCCTGATCCGGTGAATCCTGGATACATATGAACTGACACTGCGATCTCAGTAGAACTAAAATCAATATTCTTTACTGAATACGTTTTCGGTAGTCGCACTCATGTTTGGTATGGGGAGGTAGTCAAGGGCGAAGCACGGGGGTCGTGGCCGTTTACCTGAGCAAAATCAATTTACACTAGATGAAATGCGATTATCGACGACCCGACCCTAAACCCCCTCGGTCAACATATGGCTGAGGAGCGATATTTGATTCTACCACTGACGTGCCCTGATACAAATCCTGTTGTTCCCCCCCCCCACACTTAAAAATCTGGGCGACACCACTTTGTGACAAGCATGAGCCTGATACATTTAGATACACTAGATACGCTTTATAGTATCGGTCCTACCAAGGTCGAGATAGGTACGTTAGAAGCAGACTTGCGTAATAACAAGTCGTGGTTGTTGAGTCGTGTTCATGTTGTTAGTTAGTCGTGGTCATTTTGTCTTAGTGGCAGATAAACCTGGTCGTCGGAAATCGTCTTTTAACTTGTTGCCAAGGCCTACAAGAGCCATTACAATGCTACAGCACCAGGAACTCATGATTATGGCCTGTGATCCAAAAGAGGTTTTGAAGTATGAAAACATCACAAACATGTCAAAACATTTTGAAACTTTGTGCTATATTTGGTCGTTTCTTGGACACTGGATGGCTGCATAATGACGTCATCACAACAGCCGTAAATTGAACAGACACATCGCTTTTCATGTGCATCCCGGCCACAATAACCGGCGCCGCTGTGACTTGGCCGTTTAATCCTTGTATGACGAGACAGACACCTTGGCAATATCGCAGCTTAGAACGGCAGAAGCTCAGCGCTTGCTCCCTTTGTGAATTGCTCCGTGCCCTGTTGGGACGCGAGTTTATGAGAAGTATTGCACATCTACCAGCGCAGAGTGAGCTCGAAATGGGGCGTTTGCGTGGTCAGATTGGCCGGTATATATTGCAAGTCTCCACCTGGAATTGCTGAAGTTGGACAGAGAAGTGCTGCTGGCTCGGCCATACTGTACAGGAAGTCGGGCTGATAAAGACATGCCGAGCGTAGGGAGGTCATGGGGGGAGGGGGGGCACTGTGGGGCTCGCTCGTTGGTGGTGGCTACATAGTGGATTTGTGCTGTGATGGGACCATTGGAGGCAATCAGGAATCACTCAGGAATCAAATAAGGAATCACTTGGGAAAAACAACAAATCAAGGAACATGCATTGGTGTGCGCCATGATGCTTTGGTTCCTCTTCGCTCTAGTTATACCATTGAGTGGCACAGCTTTTACAGCTACACCGTGTCATTTCTTCTCCTCTACAGTCTTAATAATGTGGAGTTGCATTTGTTTCATCATACCATGGTAATGACTTATCTACCAACATGACTTGCCGTGGCGCCCACTCTACCAAGGACATAAATAATATATATTACCTATGATATTACCTAACCTCTGGGCAGCGTGGTCTGTCCTGGGTGGTGACCCTCTGGACAGCGGTGTCTGTCCCGGGTGGTGACCCTCTGGACAGCGGTGTCTGTCCCGGGTGGTGACCCTCTGTACAGCGGGGTCTGTCCCGGGTGGTGACCCTCTGGGCAGCGGGCCCTGCCCCGGGTGTCCCCAGGGGCTGGCCGCGGCGCCTCTCCGGGCCGATAGCGGCGCCGGCCGGGCTGCAGCCGATCGGAGGGGGCGGCCGGTGGGAGGGGGCGGCGGCGGGAGTAGTGGGCGGCGGGCAGCAGCAGGCGGACACGGCCGTCCTGATTGGCTTCGCTCGAACGGCTGATTAATGCGGCTGGGATGCGCCGGTGTGGGCCGGTCTCTGCGTCCCCGGTGACCCTCCTATATTCGCCGACCCCCGGTCCCCGGCGGCCCGGCCGTCCCGGGCGTCTCCTCTGACCCGATAACGCTGAACGAGGCGCGCCTTCCCAGCATCCGACGCACCCATATTCTGCCGACCCGGGTGTGCTGCCTATTGACGCAATGGAAGCCGATCAGCGCAGTGTCGGTAACGTTAACTGGCTCCACTCGTGACTTATTCAGCTACGATGGACCGATTCCCGGACTTGTCGTCACCAGGAACGGACGATACCTGGTCACCAGCTTATTACCCAGGTAACATATACCGTTGTAACAACGTTGTTAAAAAATCCAGTTGAAATCTTACGTTTTAACAACGTTGCGACAACGTCGTGAATGTTGTGAAGAAAAAGTTGCATAAACGTCGCTGTTAAACGTTACAGCAACGTTGTATCGTTACGATGTCACAACTTTGCACTAGTAACTTTGGAAGAACAGCTCGCAATGTGGTAAAATGATCTAAATTGAGCATATTCAACATCTTATTAAGATTAATGATCGACCACGTAAGTCACGTTAGCTATACTTGTCAAAGGTAACGTTGTAGCAACGTTGTTTCAATGTTTTGTGAGCGTCACAAGGTAGCGTTGTGACAACGTTCCTAGGAGTCTACAAAATTACACTATCACAACGTTGTGTAGCTGTGTTGCGACCTTGTTACAACGTAGCGACAACGTCAAATTGTTAGCTGGGCCTGCCGCCGGCACCCACTTACCGGGGCTGGCTCACACGGCTGTCCTCGATGCCGAGCCACTCACAGATGACTGAAATGTCTAGCGCGCTCGTAATCACCCAGTCGTATAATGATAACGTCGTGCAATAAAGCCGTTGCGTATGGTTTCATCTGAGTGACTTCGCTTGTAAATGGCTTGTTCCGTCGGCGATCATGGCAAATAAATAAATAAAATAAAATAAAATACGGTATGCAGTGACTGTTCCCAGTGCTTGCTACAGCCTATCGCCTAATCCCTTGTGAGGTTCGATTTCAAGTTATATTACACAGCTATTCAAGGTGGTTCCCTTCCTCCGAACCCGGGTTTTTATCACCTGCTTTTTCAACCTCATTTCTTGTTATATTGCCTTTCTTAGTATCACTCAGCTCGCCTTGAATTAAAATGCATTTCGCCCTGGGCTTTTGTCAACTTACAAGAGCATACTTTGCTTTACGAGCCTGTTTGAACAAGTAAGCTGCAAACAGGCTTAGAACAGTTTCTAGCTGTAAACAGGCTCTATGCTGTGGCTTCCGCCCCGGGAGGCCCTGTGTAGCCGTCCCCAGGGCGTTTGTTCCACTTCTGCGAGCCCTGCACTGCACGCGGCGGCGGCTGCGGCGCGCCACCGGTATAGATTTCTATCGTCACGTCACGACATGGTCCGGCGGGTCCCTGATCTGACACGTACTACGATGACCGGTATAGATTTCTATCGTCATGACATGGTCCGGCGGGTCCCTGATCTGACACGTACTACGATGACCGGTATAGATTTCTATCGTCACGA
>VOPJ01015951.1:0-12205 GCA_014673585.1 Semibalanus balanoides | reverse complement strand
AATATTTAGCACCACATGCGGCGTACATTTGAGAACTTTTGAAAAGGTGGGACAGTCCCTTTAACATAAATCAAACATCGGTTGAAAAGCATCGAAACCTAACATTATGCATGATTGTAGGTGTCGCTAGTGTCGCTAATGCATTTGAATAGGCTTTTAGCAAAATGACTAAAGCCTCATGCCCACCGATTTTTGTGAGGTATTTTTTACGTTAATCATAATTTGAGGCCCATGTGCCAAGGAATCAGACATTTTCCTGAACATTTATGCTTGACGACACAGCCTAATATATAGATTATCACACTCGCATGTTCTTCAAGTGATAATCACGCATATAATGAGATCCAAACAATTACAATTCACAGATATTGCATCGCCATGTACAGGTCACTACAAAAGTAATGGCTGGTTCTAGTGGCGACTCAGATCATCGCTGATATCTCCTAAACCTTTGCGCCTATGGCGGATGGACGATCGTTTTCAGCTGAATTAGCTGCAGATAAATTCAGTTTGAGTACCCTCACAGGTTTATCAACGATTCCTAAATAATTAGTTATTGGCAATAGTTAACGCTACAAATGTCGGAAAACGCCTCCTTCCTTGAACATTTGTGGATATTGAATGAACAAGGCACAATTTTTACACAAACGCCGCAAGGTTCTTTATAAAAAATATGTCAGGAATCCAATGCCAACATCCATTTTCCTGTAACGTTGCATGGTTTTCCGCCAAATTGCATTGTATTTGCAAATTATTGCTAGCATGGCGAGCTTTCGAACGGTACTTGTATTGCGCCAACGGTTCCTTTGAACGAAAACGTTTAGGAAATATTTTACTCATGATCACCCAGGAATGCAAATGATTTAGATAATAAATGACTTCATACCACTTTTATATTAAACTGCCATAGAAAATAAACGCAAAGTATTGAAGAATAAATATTTGTGTACCATATGACAGCTCGTTTTCCATGGACATCTCCTAATAACTCAGAAAAAATGACGAGTTCATGCCATGGAACCTCCGGTCCATCGTTCCCTAACGTGCCTAATAGTAAAGATGTGTTGATCTGGTCGCTGAATGTTACCGATTTACTGTTAACTCTGTGATATCAGCTCAATATCTTGAGGTTGTTGCTGGTCAACTGCAAACTGCAGGTTTTCTGTATTGTCTGCATACCTGTGACAGATCTAACCTCTGACGGGTATGTGGCGGTCGTCAGGTCAGGCGCGTTTCGTTCGGGTCTTCCTCACCCCCGGTGACCCGGGCTGCGGTCAGCTGGTGCTCTGCTCCCGCCAGTCTCAGTACCGCATCCTACACTTCCACTGCGGAGGCCTGGACCGCATGGTGCGCCTGTTCGACAGCTGGCGCCACCTACAGTCGGCCGGAGGAAACGAAGGCGACGATGGCGGCTGTCGTCTGTTCTCCGTCTGCAGGTGAGAGTGAGGGATACAAGACTACAGTGACACATATGTAAACGTGATATACGAAAGAAGCATGAGTCGGGCTACTGTTCACTGTTCAGCCTTCTCTTTGTCTCCCGGCCTCGATGATGTGTTTCTAGAGTGTTCACATTACGGGAGCCAAGTAAGACCGAGTAGGTAGCCCCGGCAGAGCCCTGACTGACAGAGCCATGAGCCGCCGACACTGTCAAATGGCACGTGCTGTGTGCTCCACGGGGTAGGTGAGACTGCGGCATACGGTACTGACTCACCACTGTCCAAGATACGTCCGTCGTTCAACATTAATCGTCTCTCTCTCTCTCTCTCTCTCTCTCTCTCTCTCATCTCTCTCTCCTTCTCTCTCTCTCGGCTCGTCCGCCGTCTCGTTCTCGCTCTCCTCATCTGCTCTCGCCTCGCTTCTCGCTTCTCCAGCTCTCGCTCTCGCTCTCGCTCTCTCGCTCTCGCTCTCGCTCTCGCTCTCGCTCTCGCTCTCGCTCTCTCTCTCTCGCTCTCTCGTGTGAGGCAGCCCGGTGGTGGAGGAGGGTGAAGATCATCATCCGGAGGAGGGACACTATGGCTGCCTCACTGCCGACGTCTGGCACCAGACGCTGACGGCCGACGGACGTGTGACCGACCCAGATCAGCTCCGACAGGTGGGCAGCGTGGATCACAGAACTGATTACTGAGACCGTTTACGGAAGGGGTGTAAGGAGTGGGATTACGGGAGGGTCCACACACGGTGAAGAGGTTGTTGGGAGGAGTTACTGGTGGATCTAGAACGGCGAAAACGTTACCTTGGGGAGGGCTTAATCACGAAGTCTGATCAAGTTAAATAATACATCTTATTTTGCTGCTTTGTGCGTTAAAATGATTTAAAGGAAGCTTTGTGAAAGTTCCTTAGATCTTCTTGAAAATACCAAGATATGTCGACTGGTTTCAGTGACTTTTCGTTGAGACAACATGATATCCGCCCTGCATGGAGAGATGCGGTTGGAGGACAGAGAGGGTTTGCATGGTGGTTAGTGGGTTCACGATTCGCCTCCGTTTGGCGTTTTGATAAGATGTTCCCCTAAGAGCCGTTAGCCTTACTCTGGCTTCTGTCTGTATGTATGTATAATGTATATGCGATATGATCACGGTGATATGATCACTCACGGTGATATGATCACGGTGATATGATCAGTGATCACGGTGATATGATCACGGTGGTATGATCACGGTGTATCAGGTGCTGCGGTAGGGAGTTCACGTCGACGCGACAAAGTTCTTCGCCACTACAACTACTACACCTTTTTGCAATCGCATTTGACCAATGGGCGAAACTATTTTAAACACTCTGCATATAGAGGGCACCACTTACCATTTCACCATTAACCCGCGCACTGCAGGGGGTTCGCGCCGAACACGAACTGCAGGGGGGGGGGTGATTTCCGCCCGCCCCCCCGTGAGATCTCGAAAACTACGCAACGTAGCAACAAGCGGAAAATGGCATTAGATAGCTCTAGACAAGCTCTATCGAAAGTATTTCCCTCTTTTCTTTGATCAGGTCACAATTGAAGTCACCCGTGGTCACCACAGGTCAGATTTTCAGGTTTTAGGACTCTTTTCCAGAAACCCCCAGTTATCTCGGAAACTATGATAGCTAGGAGCAAACAATTTATTTTATTAATATATGGCAATTGAAATTTGCAATCGCACCCATGTCCTCTCAAATAGTTAAAGCTCCAGAGGTCATTAAAGGTCAAAAAGGCTATTTTTAGCAAAGCAGTTTTTCGTGAATAGAATTTCACCTAACAAAGATAGCGAAATAATTTTGACGCCATCGTGTTTGTCTCATCGATGCGCTTTGAAATATATACACGGTGACCTGGTAAGGTCAACTTCAAAATTTGACCTCAGGTCAAGGTTATTTGGTGACCCAGGTAGATCATCTGTGCATATGGGGCAACGCGCCAGAACGAGACGAACACAAAGTGGTGTCAACTGCTCGTCGCTATCTCTTTTATATCGAGAGTTATTAGCCAAATCATTGCTGATGACTCTCAAGATGACCCCAGATGACCTTGTAGATAATCACTGAGCACATGATCATCCAGAATGAGCTTAAATACGCATGAATTCTGACAGAAATTAGCCCTGATCCAATGCATATTTTCTTGAAAAAAACATTTGTTTATTTTCCCAATTCACTTATAATGGGGAGGTCAGGAAATTGAAGCTGGCAATTTGGTCACCGATTACGAAAAATCCGAGTTATAGCGAATTGTAGATACCGATAATCCGTATAAAATCCTGAGACAGAGTTTTTAAACCTTAAAAAAAGACTGGCTTTGGGGCACGAACACAAACATTTTCGAAAGGTAAGGTCACTTAGAGAACTTGTGACCTGAACCTGAGAAATGACTCAAGTCAAATCTTTTCCAAAGTGTGGTAATTATTTTTCAAACAGGTGTACGAAATTTGCGGCGCTGCGCGCCGCCGTTTTCCCGCTACTCCTGAAAAACCTGAGGGGGGCGGAAATCACCTCCCCCCTGCAGTGCGCGGGTTAAGATTCACGATTCGACAAACCGATCCATCGGCATTCATTACAACTCGTCATTGAGCAAAAGTTTTAATAATCTTCCAAACAGATTGACATTTGATGAAATGAATCGCTTTCCGTAGAAACGGTTCGACATTAGGAAACAACGTATTGATATTTCAACAAAACCCTCGAACAAAACTTTCGTCAATCAGAAAAATACATCGGCAAAGATCAAAACAGATCGCTAACCACGTTTGACCATCAACTGTGCACAGATGAAGTGAAAAGTTAGGGCACGGTTAACGGATGGCGTTGCGTTGTTCGTTTACAAATAGGATTGTCAATTATTTGAATTAATATGCTTTTGTCCAAAAAATATAGCTCAAAATTCTTGCTTTTTTATGTGTATGCTCGTTAGCACGTTTCAGCCTTCACTCATAAGGAATGTGACGTCCCTAGATAACACAATCAGGGGCGGCCACGGGAGGGGTGGATGATGAAATAATTATATTCATTGACACTTTCAGTTGCACTGGCAGCATAATTCTTTGCTTTTTTAACAATGTCATATGCAATACGCGGTACAGCGCTGCCTCTAAAATTGGTTATCTATGTACATTATAACGGAGAACACTCGGGCGGACCTCCCTTATTACGCCTCTGGTTTCCCGCTCACGAGTTGACCCCAGAAGGGCGAAGGACATTTCATTCTCATTCTGACGTCAGCTTGCCGTGAGGGATGCCGCGACCGTGATACCAACGTGTCTCCAGCGAGGATCGTCAGCGCATCGTCGCTTTCGACACGCTGATGGCTTTCTGGTGCGGTGTGCTCGGGAGGAGCCGATCATGGAGTAGGTCTTGGCACGAACATATGTAGGAGTAGGTGCTCCAGAGGACACTGACTGTGTGAGTAGGGAAGAGGGAGGGGGTGATCACTTCAGTCTGTCTGGTGAAATACACACAATACATGTGTTGAAGGTACCACTGAGTTCGTGCAGTTGATGCATAAACATTGGCACACGTATAATTGTGACTGAACGAAACCTGCATGCAATCATAACGCTGACTGTCTTACATTTCTTACCTAAATCTTAGCATCGCTTGGCCATTTGTGTTGTGCATTTGCATATTCCAAAGTACACATTTGCACATAAACATTCAATTTTGAACAATGGCGAAGGGATACAAACAAATGCCGAATAGTTATGCAGACCGACGAGCAGTTATGTGGATCGCCCATCTATTTCCTTCAACGCACAAAAGCTAATAGCGAAGTGACGAAATGTTTCGACCATAGTCGAAATTATGTTGAATTATCAATCAGTTTTGCAGAATGAGTAATCTCGTGTTCAAATAGTTTTGCTCATCTGTTAAATTTCGGCGCCAGCAGCCGATCTGTTTTGTCGAATGATTGTTGAAATTGCCGTTCAAACAGTTATGCTGAATGGTCAAATACGAGGGCAAAAAGGTGTAGTATTACCCGTGGCCACCAGCCGAAGCTTCTGAAGCCCAGGACCGTCTCCACGGTCCGACGGAACGCCTTCAGCGTGCGCGTGATCAACAAGTGGAACGCGCTGTCGCCCTCGGTGATCGACGCCCCCAGCATCAACGCTTTCAAGGCTAGACTTGACAGACACTGGGTACATGACATGTATGTACACTACCCACATCAACGACTGAGGAAGAGGATCCTTGCTAAGGAGCGCAGTACTGTCTGGATCCGTGAGGCCAAGTGACCTTCTAAATGTCGCACTTTATAAGTTGCAGTATAAGTATATACAAGCCTGTCCGTTAAGTGTCAGTTTACCACAGCGTGTCACCGCCTGGCCTCCCACAGTGTGTGTTTTTCGGCGGACTGGACCCGTGCCTGCGCCCGGCCGTCTGGCCACTCCTGCTCGGCGTGCTCTCCTGTTCTGACTCTGCTGACGAGCGGCGCGGTCAGCGCAGACGGCTGCAGCGCGAGTTTAAACGCATCTGGTGAGACACGTCTACTCTAATCTTTGAGGGAGAAGACTGGGACTCGGCCGCTTGGTGTCTATGTTCTGGGGCTGACACCTTTGAGTTTGAGGGAGAAGACTGGGGCTCGGCCGCTTGGTGTCTATGTTCTGGGGCTGACACCTTTGAGGGAGTAGACTGGGACTCGGCCGCTTGGTGTCAATGTTCTGGGGCTGACAACCTTTGAGGGAGAAGACTGGGACTCGCCGCTCGGTCGCCTGGTGTCTATGTTCTGGGGCTGACACCTTTGAGGGAGTAGTAGCTGAGTAGTGAGCTTGTATCCGCCGTCACGATGGGCAGACTTTCTGGAAGAAGACTGGGACTCGAGCCGCTTGGGTCTATGTTCTGGGGCTGACACCTTTGAGTTTGGGAAAGACTGGGACTCGGCCGCTTGGTATCTATGTTCTGGGCTGACACCTTTGAGGAGTAGACTGGGACTCGGCCGCTTGGTGTCTATGTTACTGGGGCTGCACCTTTGAGGGAGAAGACTGGGACTCGGCCGCTTGGTATCTATGTTCTGGGGCTGACACCTTTGAGGGAGTAGTAGCTGAGTAGTGAGCTTGTATCCGCCGTCACGATGGGCAGACTTTCTGGAAGAAAGAAAAAGAACGTATTTCATTGGACGAATTGATGTTACATTTTCTGTGTATGTGTTCTCTGAATTGCAACTATTATCTGCGTTTCAGAACCATTGCGAATAGATTGTTGAAAGACCTGCAGACTGTAACATTGCTGTTTTAGACCAAGTATCGACCTGTTATATATGATGTTCGTTTTACTGTGATATGTTTTTTGTCGTTATTCCCCGTTCATCCGTCCACCATTGCGCCAGCTAGACGTGACTCTGTTCTCTACCCCTTTGCGCGGGCAACACTGACCGATTTTCTGCCCTGTGATTGGCCAGCGCGCTGCCAGATGAGCTGTCGGAAGCGGAGCAGGTAGAGTTCCAGCGACTGGTCGTGTCGACTGTGGACAAAGACGTGGTGCGAACCGACCCGGCCAACCCTTTCTTTTGCGGTCGCGCCAACCCAAACGTACAGACGCTCAGGTCAGTAGCAGCAAGCTGACGCAGCGGTGGAATCATTGCTTGAACTGTACTATCATTGCTTCAACTGTACTAGGCAGTGGTGGAATCATTGCTTCAACTGTACTAGGCAGTGGTGGAATCATTGTTTCAGCTGTACTACAGGGTACAGTACAGGGTACACCCTGTAGGAATCGGGATTCGTTCCCCTAATGGGCCGTCTCCTATCAAAAATATGGCCTCGAAGACACTATACCTTGAAACGTTGTGATCATTCACAACAACCATGCTCACGAGATCCAAACTCGTAACATCCATGTTGATTACACCCAGTGGGCTGACCGGCCTTGCCTCTGCCCGGACCCTCCACAGACGGATCCTGCTGGGTTTCGCCGCCGCCAACCCGACTCTCGGCTACACGCAGGGCATGTCCGACCTGCTGGCTCCTCTGCTGGTGACGCTCGGGTCGCCGGCGGACGCCTACTGGGCGCTGGACGCGCTCATCAAACGCTCTGCGGCAGTCATCTGCCCCCGAGATGACGTCATGGACGTCCAGCTGGTAAGCAGTAGCGTCATGGTGATGATGATGATGATGATTGGGGCTTAAGGGCGCCTGTAGCGTCGTGGGGTATAGATAACAAGCTACTGATGATATGCCGACGGGTATATGGTGACGTCAATGGTGACGTCAATGCAGGCAGGTTGACTTTGATGTGACTGTATCTGCATGTCGGTAACCAGTGCCATAGAATTGACCGTAAACTATGTGACAGTATGTGTTAGAGGTGTCACTTGCAGGCTTGAGGCTACTTACTCCGCAAATCCCTTTTAACTCCCCGCCACTACCCACATGACCATATAGGCTGCCAGCTATCCAGCAAGTAACCGCAAATTAAATTTGTAATAATTATGTCTGCCATTGAATAACTCATTTGTCGATGCTGAAAACTGTTTTGTGTTGATCTCTGCCCACTAACTGAGGTGCCTGTATGTGTTCAAGCAGGGCACTAAACACTGGGTACTCCCATTTTTTTTTTTTTTTTTTACACTAGAATCATATACTATAAAACTAAACAAACCATAACCAAATAAGTGGAATTCAAACACAGATCTGGAATAATATACCAGGAAAGGGCCGCATCTAGTCGGCGACATGTAATGCGCTCTTGTTTCGAATCAACAAACTTCATATATAAGCATAATGGTAAGCATGTGTCCCTGCGGACCCCCATGCCCGAGTTCGGTCTTATGACGGCGGCCATCTTGGTACTCACAAAAGTAGTCGGCGGGCGGCGCGATTGAATACTTTGGCTAAATAACTCGAGAAACGTTGGTTGGGCTTGACATTTTGATCCCAAAAATCGAAATAAATACGCTCCACCTTTATTTCTATGATACAACTTTGCTATATTTCTTTGAAGAAAGTCTCGAAAACTTGGCTTGAAAAGTGGACTTTTAACATGTAACCCTATGGGCAAGTACGAGAAGTCACGCCCATGCTACCATATGACTTTAGACCCCCGGTGTTCAAGCATCCCAATTCCCATCAAAATCATATTTTTCAATTTATGAAAACTATTCTACCTGCCAATACTACCCACTTCATCCAAATGATCGCTTGTGCTACCCGCTACTACCCACTAGGGTAGTAACTACCCGCATCTGGTGGGTAAGTGGATAGAAAAGTGGCACCTCTAGTATCTGTCGGTCTGTCTGTATATACGTGTCTGTGTAAATATGTATCGGTCAGGGTTAGCTGATCTGGTGACTGATGACCGTGTTCTCTCCACTGTGACGTGTCGGGGTTCTGCGGGTCAGGGCTTAGCTGATCGGGTGACTGGAATGACCGTGTTCTCCCACTGTGACGTGTCAGGGTATCCTGCGGTCAGGTTACTGATCTATGACTGATGACCGTGTTCTCTTCCACTGTGACCGTGTCAGGGGTATCGCGATCAGGGTAGCTGATCTGTGACTGATGACCGTGTTCTCTCCACTGTGACTGTCAGGGTATCTGCGTCAGGGTAGCTGAATCTGGTGATGATGACCGTGTTTTCCACTGTGAACGTGTCAGGGGTATCTGCGGTCAGGGTTAGCTGAATCTGGGTGACTGATGACCGTGTTCTCTCTCATGTGACGTGTCAGGGGTATCTGCGGTCAGGGTTAGCTGATTGGTGACTGATGACCGTGTTCTATCCCTGTGACGTGTCGGTATCTGCGGTCAGGGTGAGCTGAACTGGTTGACTGATTCCGTTCTCTCCACTGTGACGTGTCAAGGGGGTATCTGCCCGCGGGTTAAAGCCTGATCTGGTGGAACTGAATGACGTGTTCTCTCCACTGTGACCGTTCAGGGTATCTGCGGTCAGGTTAGCTGATCTGGTTGACTGATGACCGTGTTCTATCCACTGTGGACGTGTCAGGGGTACTGCGGCAGGGTGAGCTGATCTGGTACTGATGTCCGTGTTCTCTCCACTGGTGACGTGTCAGGGTATCTGCGGTTCAGGGTTAAGCTTGATCTGGTGACTGATGTCCGTGTTCTCTCCACTGTGACGTGTCAGGGGTATCTGCGGGAGCTGTTGCGCCTGCTGACGCCCGACTTCTACCGCCACCTGTCGGCAGTTGAGGACGGCCTGGAGCTACTCTTCACACACCGCTGGCTGCTGCTGTGAGTTAAACATACAGATTTCACCAGAGCAATGTCACGAAGGAGCAGATACTGAGTTAATTCATATGGAGTTCAGATGTGAGGAGCTACGGTTCCGTAACGTTCACATTTATCCTGTACTGCACTGTGTTACACTTACTCTTTCGGTTTTACTCTTATTCTTTCTCTTTCGTTGTCCGCAATTTTACCGTATAGCTCAATATGGTTAATAAACTTGTGGAGTTCCATTCAATCTAAGACCCATGGTTATTCTCGCCGAGGTAATCCACATTCGTGGCGTTCCTATTATGTATTAACCCCTCATCCCAATGGCCCCTTGTAATCCTGCACTCGCCCAACTTAATCCTCGCCGGGCCGGGGCGCTTAGACACTCCCAAGGTTTTTCGAGGATAGCGGAAAAACGGGCGGCGCGCAGCGCTGCCGTTTTATGCATACCTGTTTGGACATAAATTACCCACATAGTGTGCAATGATCGACCTCAGGTCATCTCAGGTCAGAACACCAGGCCAGGTCACGTGACACCACCTTCAAAAAGTGCGGTCGTACCACAGTCACAGTTTTGGTCCGGTCGGTTTTGTGCTTACATTATTTAATATCAGTGACCTAAGGTGAAGGTCGGGTCAATTTAATGACCTCCCCTTTATAAGTCAATGATGAAATATTTAAATGATTCCTTTTCTGATGATACGCATATCAGCCCAATTTCTTCTGAATCATGTTATCATAGGCCATTCTTGAAGACCCAGGTACAATTAATGATCAGTGACCCCTACAGGAGCTGCGCTGGGCCCTTGAGACTAGCTGGTAGACAAGGCAGCATTATCATAAAACTTCGATAATCATAACGGAAGGCTGTTTTTTTCTATATTGAAATAACACCACGGGCGGCGTTTGCGGGCGGCGTTGGCGGGCAATGGGGAAAAAACTTTGGTCCGGCGATGCCCCAAAAGCCAAAGGCTTTTGGTTTAGCCAAAGGCCAAACCAAAGACTGTTTTTTTTATTGAAATATCACTTTTCTTATAATTATTTTTATATAGGGTGTTTTCACGTGACGTCACAGTCAGCCAGCCCTGGGTGCGGCCGCCATCTTTGGGGACAACTGACGCCGAAAAGAGACGCGATTATATGCGAAGTGAAGTGGGAGAGGGGTTGACGGTGTCGATTAATCTTAAAAAGTATATAATCAAACGTTTTTGGATGTATATGGCATGATGAAGTCTTGCCCTAGTGATATAGCAATACAAAGGTTGAGCATTTTCAGTGTTATTATGCCAGATGCAGTAACAATTAACTGACTTGTGATTGACAGGCATGAAGACATATTTAGTTGATGGGCGCCATATAACTACTTTGTTGCGGCGCCCTAAAGCCACAATCATCATCATCAGCATATTTAGTTGACATTGCTATTACAAGGTACAGTCTAGGGTAAATGTTCCGTCGCAGTGACGGCGCCCTAAAGCCCAATCATCATCATCATCATCCGTCGCAGGGCTAGTCTAAAAATCCGAACTAGCCGAACTAGTAGTGCGCAACTCTTCCCTAGGTGGCGCGCAGTCCGGCGGGGTCAGATTTGACGAGTTTTGCGGGCTTGCTGCAGTGCTGGAATTGAGAACCACTTGACTGACAAACGCACCTGACACGCGGAAGGGGTGCGCGCCGCCTGACCTCTGCCTCGTAGCTGGGGTGGAGAGGGGGAGGAGCGGGGATAAAGTGACTGGCGCTGACTACAGCCGCCGCGCTGCCGGGCTGTCTGGCAGTGATTGCGTAATGCGCAGTGGGATTCGAGACATGAATCGAACTGGCTGGATTGTTCGACACGCAGAATGGCTGAAAGGAGAGGTGTGATTAACCCTTGCCTGTGCAGCGTCCTATACCTACTTGGCCGTGCAGGGTGAGGATGGGGTGACAGAGAAGTGGGGTAACGACGACCCCCACCCCTTGACGTCTGGCCTCTTATTGAGCTTGACCCCTCACGGCTCTGGACAGGGTGCCAGTAGTGTCGAGCACTGTCGGTAAGAGGTTCTATATTTCTGTAGAAATACCACGGATTATTGTATAACGGATTGGAAACTCCGTGTCGGCACTTGGGGTCGATGCTAGCGCCTCTAGCGGATGATCGGGGAAATAACTTGACATAGGATGATGATGATGATTGGGGCTTTAGGGCGCCGCAACAAAGTAGTTATATGGCGCATAAACTTGACATAGGAGATCGCGCAGAGCGCCCGTCCACTGAGGCTTAGCGGGATTGGACAAAAGACCACGAAGGCCATTTTCCTGTGGTTTGCAGGAAAACAAACACCATGAGAGGTACTACACATCGATTGCTGACAACTTTTCTAGTCGCCGCCGTCCGGCGGAGCCCATATGTATTATGCATAGACCGTACCTCGCGTACGGTCTCACCTTGGCACTGGTCTCTTTGGCGGCGGCTTCTATGGGACATAGGAGCCCATAGGAGCCGAGTCCCATAGAAGCCGAGTTAGAAGGAGGGCTAAACACCTAGAATGCTAGAAACCAGGGCTGCGGAGTCGGTCGGTTGTCAGGTGACTCCG
>VOPJ01015950.1:0-12204 GCA_014673585.1 Semibalanus balanoides | reverse complement strand
CACCCCCTGTGTACCCCGGCGCTGCCGGTGCTGGCCTGTCCAGCAGTGTCGCCGTGGTGTCACTGCACCCCCTGTGTACCCCGGCGCTGCCGGTGCTGGCCTGTCCAGCAGTGTCGCCGTGGTGTCACTAACACCCCCTGTGTACCCCGGCGCTGCCGGTGCTGGCCTGTCCAGCAGTGTCGCCGTGGTGTCACTACACCCCCTGTGTACCCCGGCGCGTGGCCGGTGCTGACCTGTCCAGCCATCTGTGTCGTACGTCAGCTGTCGCGGCCGGCTGCGACAGACTCCAGAGCCGTGTCAGCCTGCGGCGTTCCCTGTCACCACAGACCGCCGCCGGCTCTGGAATGCCACGCGCCGGTCTAGTGTTTACAGCGGGACACTCGGCGGACGGACGTGCTGGCTGCTGAGATCCGGGCAGAGACCGGAGCCGGAACCGGAGCCGGAGCCGGAGCCGGAGCCGGAGCCGGAGCCGGAGCCGGAGCCGGAGTCGACAGTCGGGACCACAGAAGGGGCCACAGACGGACCACAGACGGACCACAGACGGACCACAGACGGACCACAGACGGTGACGAAAGCCGGCAGGCATGGCGGACAGGCAGTGATAAACTCCGGCAGCTGGTGCGTCATGGCCATGATCTGATCATACCGCGAAACCACGGCGGCAAGATCAGATCATACCACGGAACTCCGGGACCTGGTGGATCATGGACACGATCAGATGAGATCATTGAACATTGGTTTATCAGATCATATGACATTGGTTTACTCCAACGACGGCAGCAGGCCCATTATGGTCATGATGTGGTCGTCACGGTAGCCGACCCCATATAATGACGACCACTGTCATCATGAGGTGGCGCTATGTGGCGGTCGCCGGGCAGTCGCCAGCCCCACGGCTGGTCGTTTGTCTGCCCTGTTTGGCGGGCCGGCTGCCGTGTCGCCACCGTTTTTGAGTGACCCGTTTCCCTTGTCACTGGGACCGCCCGCGGCAGTTTTTGTGTCCGACACGGCTGCCTTTGTACGTGTAAAACTGTGATGTCCGATGACGTCAAACGAGGCCAGAATAGCGATCAATGGCTTTGACACTGAATTGAACGGTTTGTTTGTGCCTTCTGTAACTGACGCAGAGTTAACGAGAACCGGCTCCGGTCTGAGTATTTGTAAACATAAACGGAGTGGGTCAGGCCTGGCCGGTAGAGTTCGACATGGCTGCACTTTTCCTTGGCCTAGCCGCCCCACAGCCATGGCATCACAGCCACAGCCACTTCCCACATGTCAATATCTGACCGTTGGCCAGCCGTGAGGGAATTTTTTAAAATTCCATATTATGTCTTTATTTCCAGTCTTCTTTATTTGGCAACATGCCAATTTTTTAACCATGATTGGTTTGATAAATTTATATTAAAAAAGTTTGACTATCGCAGCCACAGTCAAGCCACAGCCATGATCTAGAGATTTTCCCAGTCCGGCCCACCCCATTAGCCATGCGGCTTGGCCATCCATGGGATAGCCGCCCCATGTAGAACTCTACTGGCCGGGTTGAGCCAAGCTGTATGCTGCCTTGTTGAGCATCCGGGTCTCAGCTGTTGTGCTGTGTGCTGTGTGCTCAAGCTGTGTGCTTCGTGAGCTGCCTTGCTCTTCGGCTTGCTTCTGACGGGCAGCGTCGAGGATGCTGTTGGTCGTGACATAGAGTCGAGTTTTTGCTGATACACAAGAGTCCGAGTGTGTCTCTGTGTTGTTGTGTGTGTGTGTGTGTGTGTGTGTGTGTGTGGTGTGCGTGCGTGCGTGCGTTGTGCTGACACATGCCCGGGTGCCTCACTTAGTCGTTGCAGTTGCGTGCGCTGCCGTGCTGTGCGTTGCAGTGCGTGCGTGCGTGCGTGCGTGCGTGCGTGCGTTGCGTGGCGTGCGTGCGTGGGCGTGCGTGCGTGCGTTGCTGGTGCGTGCGTGCGTGCGTGCGATGCGTGCGTTGCGTGCGTGCGTGCGTGCGTGTATGTGTGTGTGTGTGTGTGTAGAGGTGCTCGGTATTTCGGCTGACAGTGGGCCAGGCGTGGTAAGAGAGCAGGCCTCGCCTCGCCTCTCCTCGGCGGTGACGTGGTAAGAGAGCAGGCCTCGCCTCGCTTTGTCTCGGCGGTGACGCGGTAAGAGAGAGCGCCTCGCCTCGATTTGGCGGCGGCGGCAGGGCTGGTGTTCGGCCAGAGATGCATCTGGACTCAGCTTGGCGCCAGTGAGGCGATAGGGGAGCTCGCCCCGGCTCGATTTGGCGGCGCCAGTGAGGGGATAAAGAGGCACGTCGCGGCTCGGCGGCGAGCAGAGGCGGTGTTTTGACGGAGCTGCGGGCCTGGCCAAGGTCACAGTATTGGCTCGCAGTCGACGTCGTCACGCCGCGCCGCTTCGTTCTGCCCCGTGTAGCCCCCAACACAGCCGGGCGGCAGACAGCTGTACGGCGAGATGGTGGTGGCAGACAGGTACTATGGTGGCGACTGACCGGTGTGGTGTGACTCATCCGCTGCTCACCACATCTCTGAGACCAGTGCAGTGGTCAGTGACACCGTTACCAGGCCGCGGGGGGGGGGAGCGCGGCGCGAACTAGACTATAAAGCGAATAAGTTTTTGTCTGGTTGAAAACAAACAGCCCATCAGTTAGTGTCCGGCAGCTGCTGGGACTAATTCGCATTGCACAAATTACCCGTCTGTCTGGCAGTCCTGAGCGATGAGTCAGCCGCAGGATTGCATAGCGTTCCACCGCTCCAATTGGCCCGATTTACGCCATCACAGGCCAAATCCAGCACTGGATTGGGAACAGTACCGCTGTCAGCAGGACAGTACCGCTGTCACAGGAGTGATGTGGTCTCCTGTGCGCGGCGATGTTGTGTATAGGGAAGATACAAAGAGTGGGTCACTGTCATAAGCTATGGCCTACCCATTGCTGCGTGCTCAAGCATTAACCGAAACATGGGTGTTGCCCATACAAAGTCTACCGTGAATAGGATCTCCCCCCCCCCATTTCATGTCAAGCAGTGTGGGATGTCCGTTGACATGCCCGCTGACGATCACAGACTAAACATAAACATACACACGAACGTAACATCCTCCGGTTTTGGAGTAGCTGAAGTTCAATGTATTACCAGTACGCTGGCAGCAGACTGCGACTGTTCTCTCCCGTTGCAGAGAGCTGTTACAAATACTATGGTTATGGAGTTGTGATGTGTGCAGTTTTGTTCGCCGCACGTCTATTCGAGACGCTGCAGATGATTTGATTCATCCACCAACGCGGAGGGAGGTGTTTCTCTCAGATCTGGCTCATGTCCATCTCCGGTCTTCACGTAGAGCGGCCTTTGGGCTACGCTAAGGTTTCAGTGAGTAATGGCATTGACAAACGCGGCTGGTGAGTCTGACCACTGGCGGAACTTGATTAAATCGCTCGGGGGAGGGGGGGGCTAATGTTAATTTGATAGATTTGATGTCAGTTCTTACCATGCAACGCCATAGGCCTAATGTTACAATTTGAAATCATTGGGGGGGTCTCGGGCCCTCCCCAAGGGATATAAAGTTCCACTCCTGAGTCTGACTTAAAGTAAAGGTCAAAATGAATAGGGACAAACAATTTTGTCCATATGTTTTGTCTCTAAACAAAGCTGACATCTCTAAAATGTAGAACGTACAGAACGTACTCAAACTAACCCGACATATTTGGTCATCTGCGCGCGACGCATCGCGACTCGCCTCATGCATTATGCAAACTGGCGGCTGTAGGATGCTAAACTCATACACTACTCTGTGGCCTGTTGTGAAAATGTTTGCGTCTTGCCGCTGACGGAGCTGACAGCCTGCGATCCGGTATAGCCTGACTTGTTGGTCACATGCGACAAGCTGGTATCTCACGCGAGTAGGTATGATGGATGATGGCGAGTCTGCCCAACGGGATATGGCCGGTCAGCTGTCGTAAAACCCCAATAACAACAACAAGTGTTTTAATGCGAGGCCTCGTCAGTGGCGTGGTGGGCGGCAGCGCTGCTACCGACGCAGGTGAGGGCAGGTTAAGAGCGGACCACGGCGGCCCGCCTCCTGTCAGCTGGAGCTACTATCCTATACGGCAGCCGAGCCGTCGACGATCGATATACGCGGTCGATCCTCGACTTCGAATCATTCGCAGTCACGCCATCTGCATTCATTACGCCTGGCATGTCATGTGTCCCGTGGGGGCTCATACTGAAATAGTTGCGATGACAGTCGAAGAAACACGTTGAGCTGCGATGAAACACGTGGCTGCGAAGTGGCGGGTTCCGTTTCGGTGCCCACCCAAGGTTCAGATTTCAGGCCATGATGAACTGCGCTCCGTTCCAAGGTAGTTTGCTTCCGTGACTGTGCCCTGACCCCGGCGACAGCGGTGTTCCGTGGGGATCGCATCTAGACTTGTGTGTAATCTTGTCCGCTTGGTTGCCCCATTGCTACTACGTGCGTCAAGGTCATCTCGCGCGGTGTAAGTGACGGGTGTCTGTGGTGGTCCGTCCCCAAAGAACGCAGGGCCTCCTGTTAGCAGCTCCGCCGGAGTCTGCAAGCTGGCTCCGTGTTATACAGCTCCCCCGAATGCGCAGTGGCTTCCTGTTAGCAGCTTCCCCCGAGTCGCAGTGGCTCCTGTTAGGCAGCTCCCCCGAGTCGATCAGGTCCTTGTTTAGGAGCTCCGCCGAGTCGTCAGTGGCTCCTTTAGCACTTCCCCCGAGTCTGCAAGTGGCGTCCTGTAAGCAGCTCCCGAGTCGCAAGTTCTCTGTTTGCAGCTTCTCCGAGCGCAGATAGCTCCTGTTAGCATCTCCCTGAGTCGCAGTGGCTCCTGTTAAGCAGCTCCCGAGATCTGCAGTGGCCCTGTTAGCAGCTCTGGGGACGCAGATGCTCCTTTAGCATGGCTCCCCCGAGTCGCAGTGCTCCTGTTAGCAGCCCCCCGATCGCAGTGGCTCCTGTTAGCAGCTCCCCCGAGTCGCATGGCTCCTTTAGCAGCTCCCCATTCGCAGTTGGCTCTTGTTAGCATTCCCCGAGTCGCCCTGGCTCCTTAGCAGACTCCCTGGGGACGACACGCGTGGCTCTTGGTTATGCACTCCAACGTGAGATCCATGGTCCTGTATAGCAGTGTCTGCCCCACGAGTCGCAGTGGCTCTTGTTAGTCAGGTCCCTGGGACGCTGATTTCGCAGCTGGCGCCGGGAAAGATGAAGCCGGACTCGTGTATGCGCGTACCTGTAGGACAGCTCTAGATCGAATGAGTGTGCTGGGCATCGTGCTCGGCACCGATTCGGCGCGTGTACTTCGATCTGAACTCTTCACCATCTCACCAGTTACCATTACTCTTGCCCCATCTTTATCTCTCGACCATCTCACTTCAGATCTCACCATCTCACCACTCTCACGCAATTCGTACCAATACAGTCACCATCTACCGTCTCACCATCTTCACCATTTTTTTCGTCACCATCTCAACCTCTTCTACCTTCCTCAGCTATGCTCTCATGTATCTCACGTGTCCTAACATACCTATCACTGACACCGTTCTCACCATCTCACCGTCCACCATCTCACCATCTCACCGTTCACCATCTCTCAGCCATCTTTCACCGTCTCTCACGCAGTCCTTCTTGTCACCTCTCCCATTGAAAACCAAGCACCATCTCACCATCTCAAACTCATGACTCACGTCTCACCATTTTCACCCCATATTTCACCTCTCACCATCTCACCCATCTACCGTCTCACATCTCACACAATCTCACCGTCTCACCATCTCACCATATCCAGCCGGTCTTCACCTATCTCCCCATCTCACCCATCTCGCACCTGGTGCGCACTTACCAGCCCGGCTGGCTGTTATGGTCTACGCTCGACTGCCGCGATCGGACTTGATTCCGTTCCGCCCCCCTGCCCCCCGCCTCGTGCCGGCCTGTTCAGAAAGTACCACCAGCCGGCCCCGGCTGCATTATCCAACCTCGACCCCGGCGGCGGCGGCCAAACTGCCAAACAAGCGGCCAGACGACTGGTGACTGCAGACTGCAGACTGCAGACTGCCGGCGACGGCACCGTCTGGCGGCGGGACCGGCAATCTTGGGACCGGGACGCGTACGAGGACCGACGGGCTGAGGGGAGACGGTCCGCGCCCCATCTGGATCCAACAGGGATTCATATCCTCGTCCGAATATAGCGAATCCACGATTCACATCTCCAACTGGACTCGCCAAGGGTCGGTTGAGCCAGCCAGAACTGCCAGCAATCCGGAACCCCGCCGTCACTGGGATCGAACTCGAAGCGATTCAACTCCCTTGTGACCTTGGTTTACTGGTTCTCGACCCCACGTTCGGTCGAATGCAGCGCCTTTAATGCACCCGGATCTATTCTGTATCTGGATCTGAATCTGAATCAGACGCTCGTAGTCGAGGGTCGATATTTCGTGACCGCTCTGAAAACAGCTACTCGGCACGACACCGGCGACTGTCGGAGGTCAGAGGACCGACTGTTGCCGGCGTCTGGCGGAGGGTCAGAGGACCAACTGTTGCCGGGTCTGGTGGGAGCAGAGGACCAACTGTTGCGGGTCTGGTGGAGGTCAGAGGACCAACTGTTGCCGGGTCTGGTGGAGGTCAGAGGACCAAATGTTGCCGGGTCTGGTGGAGGTTAGAGGACCAACTGTTGCCGGGTCTGGTGGAGGTCAGAGGACCAACTGTTGCCGGGTCTGGTGGATGGTATAGAGGACCAATCGTTGCCGGGGTCTGGTGGAGGTCAGAGGGACCAACTGTGCCGGGTTGGTGGAGGTCAAGAGGACAACTGTTGCCAGGTTGGGGAGGTCAGAGGACCAAACCTGTTGCGGTCTGGTGGAGGTCAGCAGGGACCAACTGTTGCCGGTGTCTGGTGGGGTCATTGAGGACCAACTATTGGTTGGCCGGGTCTGGTGGAGGTCAGAGGACCGACTGTTGCCGGGTCTGGTGGAGGTCAGGAGGCCAAACTGGTTGCCGGGTTGGCGGAGGTCAGAGGACCGACTGTTGCCGTGTTCTGGTGGAGGTCAGAGATTCAACTGTTGCCGGTCTGGTGGAGGTCAGAGTACCAACTGTTACCGGGTCTGGTGGAGGTCAGAGGACCAACTGTTGCCGGGTCTGGCGGAGGTCAGAGGACCAACTGTTGCCAGGTCTGGCGGAGGTCAGAGGACCAACTGTTGCCGGGTCTGGTGGAGGTCAGAGGACCAACTGTTGCCGGGTCCGACGGAGTTCGGTGGAGGTCACCGCCGGCTCCCAGAACGCTGCAGGCTGCAGGGTGGGCTCAGACACGGATTAGCTGGAAACGGCCAGACGTCCGCCCCGCCCCGGCAGCCACGGAATTCGGTGCATGTCAGCGGTTTTATGCAGCCACGGAATTCGGTGCATGTTAGCGGTTTTATGCAGCCGCCCACGCCTGATCACGCTCATGAATTGATAGATCAAATGGGATTCGCCAATTTTAATGTGTGGATTATGCACATGATTGCTATTGTGACGTCAACGCTCAACATAATCCGGGTACATGTCTACAAGACACACACAACACATATTGATATTACATGTTATGTACAGTTTGAGCAGGGACGTACAAAGGGGGGGCATGGGGCCATGGCCCCCTGAGCCAAACAAATTTACATTAGATAGAATGGGATTCTCAAACGACCCGACCCTACCTCCCCTCGGTCAACAAGATATGGCTGAGGAGCGAAATTTGATTTACCACTGACGTGCCCCCTGATAAAAATCCTGACTCGTGCCTGGATTATGCACAGTTTGATTATGCATTATGCACTGTTGGATTATGCATTAACTGTTAATCACGGATTCCATTCTGTTGACATGTCGGGTATAGGCGTGCTATGCCGCAGACCACAATGTCAGCCATACTTCAAACACATCACATCATCATTAACAATTCGTCGGCAGTGGTGTATTAGATTAGCGCCTGGCGTTCAGTGGTCATGCGTGATAATTGGAAATAAGAAATGTGCTGCTTGTCCACGTATCTGACATTTTCTCACGCTCCAACTCCGACGTGCACGTAATCCAAAATATAGTTATCGTTATGTCACTTAAAATGAATACTCAACAGCATTGCCAGTTATTCCACTCTGGTATTGAATCATCAGGGTTTCCACTGAGTTGGCGGGGCGCGGACGGTTCAGGACACTTCTCTGTTTTGCTTGGCTGAAGTGTCGTTGACACTCGGCCCGACCGCTTGGCAAGTCATTTGTAAGCCGTCGGCGGCTGGATGAAGAGAAGCGTATGTCGGAGAAACGGCGTGGTCACGTGGAGAGAGGCGAGCCTTTGAATGAGGGCGGAGGAGCACGCCCCTCTGCGCCAGTGTGACCCCCCCCCCTGCGTGGGTCTGCAGCCATGTATGGCAGTGGTAGGACCAGGTCGCCACCGAGCCACCTGCCTTCACTGCGCCCGTCTCCGGCTGCCCTGCCGGTCTCAAGGCCGCGCCCACTCAGACCGGCCGGCCGGGCGGCGGAGTCGAGTGTGCAGTACATCGGCCGCCGGCCCTGTCTGTCAGCCGTGTGTCGGATCCCGAGTCTTGCCTACCTGGCGGAACGCTGGCGATCTGGCAGAGCAGCAGCGGCAGCAGCAGCGCGTGCCACATGGTTCGTGTCAGCCTCACTCCATATCCCGCACAGCCGGCCACCGCGGCCGCTCGTAGTCAACTGGATCGACTGGGCAACCGCCGGCCCGCCGATCGTCCTGCCATCTGTCGGACGATGTCAGAAACACGACCGGCCTCGGCCCAGCAAACTGCACGCATTGCTCTCAGCTTTTTACAAAACCACTACTAGATCAGTTGATATAGTCTGCTTTTGTCTGCGCAATTTTTTAAATACGAGTGGAGCCGAGGGCATTGTTCGAAATCTGAATGTTGGTCAAAGGAAGTGTCGGATGTCACGTGTCGTATGATCGGCCACTTGTGGTCCCTAGCCACGGAGACCGGCCTACTGTGGTCTAGTGGTGTCAATCGGTAACCACAATTTTGGTTACCGAAAAAGTTGTGTGACCGATTTGGTAATCGGTCGGTCAGACTTATAATTTTTTGGACACTTTTCGGTCAGCTTAATCTTAAACAATTCATTTTTTGTCACATCTTTGCGCATTCTTATTCATATCCAACAAATTGCTACACAATTTGCTCGAAAACCAATTTATTAATACGAATGTCTTTGGTCTTGCTTGCGGCATCCACTATTTTGCTTTGCAAATGTATTTCGTTTCGTTTCACAGTTATTATTTGTTTGTTTGGGAACTGGGTACATGTGCGTTTAAATGAGCTATTGATGTTAACAAAACTTATTTTCCCAGTGTGTATAAATAAGTACACAATTAAAAAATCGGTCAAATCTTGGACATTTTTGGCCTCAACCAAAATCGGTCAATATTTGGTCAACCAAAATGCTTTCCGTTCGGTATTAGATTGGTTTTGGTCAGGAAATTTTGGGAAAATGACACTACTGTGGTCCCTAGTCACGGAAACCGGCCTACTGTGGTCCCTAGCCACGGAGACCGGCCTACTGTGGTCCCTAGCCATGGAGACCGGCCTACTGTGGTCCCTAGCCACGGAGACCGGCCTACTGTGGTCCCTAGCCACGGAGACCGGCCTCTTGTGGTCCCTTGCCACGGAGACCGGCCTCCTGTGGTCCCTAGCCACGGAGACCGCCTACGTTGTGTCCCTAGCCACCGGAGACGGCCTCCTGTGGGTCCCATAGGCCACGGAGACCGGCCTATCTGTGGAGGTCCCTATCCACGGAGACCGGCCTACTGTGGTCCCTTGGCCACGGATACCGGCCTACTGTGGTCCCTAGCCACGGAGACCGGCCTACTGTTGGTCCCTAGCCACGGAGAACCGGCCTTCTGTTGGTCCCTAAGCCAACGGAGACCGTTCCTACTGTGGTCTAGCCACGTGAGAACCGGCCTACTGTGTTCCTTGCCCGGAGACCGGCCTCCTGTAGAGTCCCTAGCCACGGAGGACCGGCCTACTGATGGTCCCTTTGCCAGGGAGACCTCGGACTACTGATGGTCCCTAGCCACAGGGAGACCGGCCTACTGTGTCCCTAGCCACCGGAGACCGGCCTACTTGTGGTCCCAGCCAACGGAGACCGGCCTCTACTGGGTCCCTTGCACGGAGACCGGCCTACTGTGGTCCCTAGCCACGGAGACCGGCCTACTGTGGTTCCCTTGCCACGGAGACCGGCCTCCTGTGGTCCCTTGTCACGGAGACCGGTCCTCAGTGAGAAGCCTCTCCCCGGATGGGTGATTCCACAGACAGCGACTCTGGTCGGTCCAGTGGGTCTTCTAACTGCACGGTTGGTTGGGTGGGCGTGGTTGGCATGGTTCACGGGGGGGGGGGTTGCTGTCGTACTGACTACTGACTGATTTCGATTTACGGCTTCTGTCGGTATGACAATCAGTCATGTAATGAAGTTAATAAGGTCTCTGAAAACCCGTTTTATACATGTGAGATAGGCACTGGCGGATCCAGACTCTCTCCGTGGAGGCATTTTTTCCAAAAAGGTACCCATTTTTACCCTGCAGATTGGGACCGGTCAACCTATTTTGGTATTCGAGCTGAAAAAAATCATTTTTTCGGGGAATTATATTTTTCGGGAAAAGCAACAATCAAACGCGATGATCCGTAGCATTAGGGTGACCCCTTTTTACACTTAGTCGAATTTTCTTTGCTCCCCTAGTATATAGTGCCCTGGCTCCCCTCATCTATTTAGATGTTATCGATTGCGTTGATCACGAATTTGACCTTTTTGCCAAATTTTGCAATTTTGAGGTTGCAAGAACAAAATGTTTGCTTAAAAATGACATGTTTAGAGATTTCAGAGTAATTGACTCTGAAATTAACAAAATAGGTAGGTTAATACATGATTTAAGTATTCCTCCTTGACAGCAATACATTCTGGTGTGTTGAAGGCCTCAAATGACTTTCTACACCCAAAAGATAGCTCGCAATACCACTTTTCCTGAGTCAAGTACGCGTTAATATAGAATGCGGATGTTCATTTAGTTCAATGTTCATTGCCACCCCCTCGCCAGTGCTGGGGTTGGATGCCACCCCTCGGTTTTCGGGAGTAGCTCATGCATCAGTACCATACTTATGAAGAGCTAAAAATGTGAAACTTCTACTCTCTATGACCTATGACCTGTTGGCAGGAGATGTATTACACCTTTGAGAGCTTTGTGTGCATTGATATTCTTAATCAAAGGTTTCGAATTGAAAGAATGAACTATTAAACCCCAATAAACAAACAAAGTATGAACCATTATCTCAATTAACTCGATTTTTTCATATGACCTTACCGTGACCTGACATTTGACATAACTTGAAAAAATTATGGTACGCATTCGATTCGTTTCATTGAGAGCTTTCGATCGCCGCCTTGCACATTTCGCTGCGGTTATTGGTTCGGAAGATACGAGGGGGTAAAATTTAACCCCCCCCCTACGCCGCGCGTTCGGCTGGCACCCCTACCGCCGCGACGTGTTAACTCAGGAAAAGATTTTGTGTATGCGAGCTATCTTGTGGGTGTAGACAAGTTGGTTTAGGGCCTTAAACATACCAGCATGTATTGCTGTCTAAGAGGAAGAATGCAATTATTTATTAGCATAACCGTTTTGTCAATTTCAGAGTAAATTATTCTGAGATTTCTAAACATATGTCATTTTTAAGCAAAAATTTTGTTCTTGCACCCTCAAGATTGCAAAATTTTGCTAAAAGGAGGTCAAATTCGTGATCAGCGCTCTCGATAATATCTATAAAGATGAGGAGAGCAAAGCAAATTCGAAAAAGTGTAAGAAGGGGTCACCCTACTGTAGCATATACACATATATGTAATAATAACGTGTATCTCATACCAACTCTCATGGGCGTCACTGATAATTCTTGGGTAGTGGGTCGGCTGAAATTATAAAAAAATGTATGCGTGTATCTAAGCCTTTCAAGCATTTGTATGTGGATTTTCATGTTATAGCAGTTATTTAGTATTTTGCGCCGCGCGCGTTTTTTTTTCTTCTCGGATTTCCCCGATAAAACCAATAATTATAGGCGGTGGGCCTTGCAGAGGATAAGCGGCTAAAAATTATATTTGCTCAATTCAGAGTTACGACGAACCGGAGACGATGACGAGACGAAGGTTTTGTTATGACGATGGCCACTAATTTGAC
>VOPJ01015949.1:0-12359 GCA_014673585.1 Semibalanus balanoides | reverse complement strand
ATTGCAAAATATTAACCAGCCTGATTTCAACTTGTTTTGTTACGAGAACAACGTTCAGATTTGTTCGAGTACCGAACATCAATTTGTAATTAAATGACAACTGTGAAGAAGACGTGTGAATGCTATGAGAGAGCAGGTTTTATTAATCCAAAATACCTTGATGTAGAACGGGCTCGGACAAAGCCAAAACGCAACACCCGGCAGTCACCCCTATTTTCCGAAATGATTTATGAAATTTTAACATAGGACACAGCCACCAGACTTCACCTATATCGTATCGGGTCCAGATAAGGCACCATTACCTACAGAATACGCGATCTGATCGTTGCTATGGAACCACCTAAAAAAATCGGCATAGCTTGCCAGGCCGTCCGGCCGCCGACGCAGCGAGTCGCGTGGTGCTAGCGGCCTGCTGTCAGCGACTTACATAAGGGGCAGCTACTTACATAAGGAGCGGCGCCGGAGCGACTGCAACGCCGGGAGCGGCCGGCATGGGTTCAATCAAGCTCGATGCGCTATCTTAAGCGGTCGCTTATCGGAATGCAATTTTGCAATTTTGGTCTTCCAAATGTATGGAACCAGTTTTTCAGTTGTTGTACACTGTGCTTTCCAAAAAAGTGATTTTTCACTTTACCCTAATGTTTAATCTTCATCTATCAGTCTTTCTGTTTCGTCATTTCTTCGCTTATTTCATCCTTTGTCACTTTTCCGACTCGCCAAATCATGGCCGTTGTTTCTGTTTCATTTCTGTCACAGAAAGGAAGCATCGGCAGAGTCTCCCGATGCTTCCGTAACCTTTGTCCGAGCCCTATTGTTCTGCCTCTTCCCCATCTGGGTCTCCGTCTGCCCAATCATGTCTTCTAAAATATCTCTCAAATGTCCACAGCCCGACGGACGCAGTATTCATCAATATCAGCGTCACCAGATCACAGGGGAACGTGATATTACAAATGGAAAACGAGCAAGACAAACGAAACAAAGTGCGAAGAAAACATAACAAAGTTCATCCGAGCGAAAACAAAACTAACGCTCAAGAAATCAACTCAAACGGGACCGAGCCAAAACATTCTACACACCCAACAAGCCCTGACGAGGCCCTGACAAGCCCTGATGAAGCCCTGACAAGCCCTGACGAGCTCGGGACATGTACACCCTCCGACCAGCAAGCCGTTCCTCCGTTCAGCCGATCCTCCGATCCTCCGTTCAGCCGGTCCTCCGTTCCTCCGTTCAGCCGGTCCCAGAAGAAGCTGCTGGCCGTGCTGTCCCTGGTCAGCCTGCTCAGCGGCTCGCTGGCGGCGCTTATGTTCCCCTTCTTCCCGGCCGAGGCCAGCAGCCGCGGCCTGTCGCAGACGCTCATCAGCGGCGTCTTCAGCTGCTCGCCGGCGCCAGCTTGGCCAGCTAATCCGCTGCTCCGGACGGCTGACGCTCCGCCATCGGCGTTCGGAGGCTCTACAGCGCCGGCCTGGCGCCACCGCCCGCACTCACCACCAGTCGGCCTTCGGCGGCCGCGGCAACATCGGCCGACGCCACGGCCTTCATCGCCGCCTGCTTCGCCGTGCGCATTGTGGAGGCGCTCGGCGCAGCGGCCATCAGCACGTGCGCCTACACCATGGTCTCCAGCTACATGCCGGAGCGCGCCAGCACCGCGGTCGGCGTCATCACGGCAGCGCAGAACGTTGGACTTGCCGTAGCGCCTGCCGTCGGTGGAGGTCTGTTCGCACTGGGCGGCTTCGGTCTGCCGTTCTACGTGCTCGGTGCGCTGATGCTGGTGACGGCGGCGGTCACCACGCGGCTGCTGCCCGCCGTCGATGAAGCGCCCGACACCGGGGGCGACTTCCTGCGGCGGCTGGCGATGCTCGCCGGCAGCGGCGAGGCCTGGGTCTGCTGCTGCGTCGTCACAACATTTGCTGGAGCCTTCAGCACCTTCAGCTCCTGCCTCGCGCCATACGCTCTCTCTACGATCAACGTCACACCAGCTGAGCTTGGCTTGTTCTTTCTTGTAGCCTCCGGCGCCTACGCTCTAACCAGTGTCGTGTGGGGGCGTCTTCTCGAGCCAATCCGCAACCCTTACTACATCATGAGCTTCTGCCTGTTGCTGGCGTCGTCCGCACACCTACTGATGCCGCCGTGGCCGGCGCTGGGCCTTCAGCCGTCCCGCTGGCTGCTGGCTGGTGCCATGACGCTGCACGAGACAGTGTTCGGCGGCGCGTTCACGCCCTGCCTGAAGCTGCTGACGCTGGCGGCATGGCGCTGCCGCCTGCCCGACGGAGTGGCCACGCGCGCGCTCGTCTCCAGCGTGTTCGGCGCCGCGTTCGCGCTGGGTCTGGTGCTGGGCCCCGTGTCGGGGGTGGCGCGCTGGTCACCGGCCGGCTTCCCGGCGATGATGGCCCGTGCTGGCCGCCGTGACGGCTGCCGTGGCTCTGCTGGTGCTGGGACAGGCTCTGGTGGTCACCTGGCGGGACCGGGGGACGGGGGAGGATGGGACAGATGACGGGGAGGTGATGAGGGGACACGGGGAGGCGGCGGCGGGAAAGGGAGAGGCAGAGAAGTGCGCACAGTGACGCGAGGAAAACTGAGGGCCTGTTCCCGTCGCACCTCTAACCTCCTCCAAGTTGCTGCTCCCACTTGCTCCAGTCGTATTCTTTAACACCAAGCAGTTGCAGTTGGAGCAGCTTAGAGGAGGTTAGAAGCGGTTAGAGCCGGTTAGAGGTGCCACGGGAACAGGCCCTGAGTCTAGACGGGGAACTAATGTGGTAGACAGCGGTGTTGACTTAACTTAACTTTGTCGGATTATGGGCCTTGCACCGTGAGGTGATGGCAGCCCGTGTTGTGTGCTTCTATTAGTTGTTTCTCTTCTTTCTCCATTCACTTTTTTTCTCCATTTTCTCATTTTCTTCTGTCTTCTGTCTTCTTTCTTCTGTCTTCTGTCTTCTGTCTTCTGTCTTCTGTCTTCTGTCTTCTGTCTCTGTTTTGTTGAAGTGAGGAACAGTGGTGGTGGGAGTTGAGGAGGGTACAGATACAGGTACAAACAGAGCAGATGCCTCATACCCCTCGCCTTTTTGACTTTTAGATAACCTTTATTCCTCTTTTTTGTCTTTCTTTTCTCTCTTTTTCTATGATAAATTGATTAACGTCGAGGCGGCGACCTGGTGGCACTCAGTGGCTTTACTGCGGCTAAACCGTTGAAGGGAAACATTTACATTTAAATATATTTTTGCATTATCTTATGCAACACGTATGCTATTAAATTGATCGAGTCTCAATTTATAAATGAAATAACGATTTATTTTTAGAAGAAAAGTAATAAAAATAAAAGACAACTATACCTACTTTTCCCAACGTTGAATGCCTCTCGTTTAAAGGGAAACTGCCTCTTCCGGATGATATCGCAAAAACAGGCTTAAACAAGAGCTAAGGACCACTTATGATTTTTAATTGCCAATTAAAGTCTTATCCCAAAAGCGCAAATAACAAGAAAAACAATTATTAATTCATTACTTTTATAAGTAATCTGAAAAACTGTTGTTTACGATGTATATCGACATCCAACTACAGTAACATGGGAAGCGTTTGCATCAAGTTAACTGTTATTCACAGAGAAGTGGATATCAAATGATGACCAACCGTTCATGCTGATCGCCTATTGCATTGGTATGAGACGGTCCGATTCGCTTATACATTGTGGTTCCTGTTAACTGAATCTACCGCATCTGCCGCATTTGAGTCGTTGCCATGGAAACGTGTACAGACTCTTTTCCATTTGGTATCTCCGGAATCGGAGGACCAATCATAAGAAAAACCTCGGTCGGGAAAACTCTTCAATCAATGCTAGAGAAATCAAAATCCCTTCGTAAAAGTTAAAAAAAACCTTCCTTTGCAATATTTCCTTCTTTACATTAACTTTCCTTCGTGCCTTCATTTAAGTAAGTAGTGGTGGCGGACTCGACAGAACCTCATTGGGATGGAAGCAAACTGAACTTGAACGGCGATAATTGGGGAACTGGGCGCGAATTAAAAAAAAAGAGAAAAAAAAAAAAAAAACGGACTTCATGGTGCTTATCAAATTCGGCTGTTCTTTAACATATTAAATTTTACTTTGAGTGGACAGTGTCCCTTTAATTACCTCTCAACAAATCGCTTACACTTAACGTCGTCGTAGGGGAACAAAATAATCCGCCGAAAGCATCACGGTTTTCTGAAACGTTTATTGATTAATGATTGATAATGGGAAAACGGTTCATATAAATTTATTATATGTGCATTGTAATTATGTAATACCTAATAATGCAAATTGATAAGGAAGCGTCCAACTTTGCAATGATTCGACAACAATGAATAGGTCGTCGCCCGGGGCCAAACTGAACTGCCAATGTCAAAGCGATTCTGTCAAATGCTTGTTGATTGTTCATGAAAGCTTGGTATATATTCGCAAAAGTTATAGTGCAGGAAACATATTGCATGCCTTCATGATAAATAGCAATGCGTGGGAAGGCTAATTTTTGCTCGGACAGTGAGTACATTACCGAGTACTTGCTGATTACCGACTGTCTCAACTTAAGCTTTAAATAACTTCGGCTATAAGGGCCATTTTTTATGAGAAATGTGATTTAATTTACTTATAAGTTGAGCGCTTCTTCCAATTTTAACTATTAGCTCTATTTTGTGTGGAAAAGGGTCATTATTTCCACAACTCGTTTCCAAGTTCTGCACGTCTGCCCCGGCCCGACGTCCAAGACAGGAAGTGGGTTTCCACGCGCCACCCGGTCACATGGACACTGTTCAGTGTTCAGGGTGCTGTTCTAAGGGGGGTGTTCAGGGTGCTGTTCTGACCTGAAAGAATCAGGAAGCTCTTGACCCCTGAAACAAACTTCTTCGGCCATCCAAGCTTAGAAGGCTCCACCACAATGATGCTCCACCAAATATGCTCCACCATAATGAAAGTCAAGACCTATGCGGTATTGTATATGCTCAGAATTCAGATGCGCGATTTTGACTCTCACTTCCTCCTGTCCGTGTAAGTTCAGCGCACTGTGCACGCGCATCTGTATGCATGCACTCGAGTGGGTATCTAAGTGTGTTCTGAGTACTGTATCCATGGTTTTATCGTGTGTGGGTCTGGTGGGGCGAAGCTCAGTATTGTTCGAAGAGTGTCTGTCGATTCTGGTCCGCGCGACACCGCAGATCTGTCATAAATCTACTAACGGGAGGCAATCTCTCTCTCTCTCTCTCTCGAGTTCGTGACCATTACTGGCTCGGGCATGTTGATTGTTCCAACTTGATGCGCAAGGTATACTAATGTAATATGGCATGAGTGTGCATCACGTCAGCATCCCGATCTTTGGTCCCGCAGGCTCGGATTAATTGCATGATAAGCACCAATCAACAAGCAAAAAGTCCACCAGGTGTTTTCCGAGGCCTGTGTCACGTCTCTGCAAAGAGCCACACTTCTGTAGACCATTTTACCGCCACCTGAACAGGGTACAGGAAGTTGTCCACTTTGCCGCTAGACTTGTCACTGGTGTTCGTCGATACGATCGCATTCCGCTGGTCCTGGATACGCTGGAATGGATCAGTGTGCCCCAGATGGTGCGCCGCCACGACTGTGTGTGTGTAAGCGTATACCGAGCACTACACGAAGGATATTTCACTTTTTATTCTGACTTTTCGGACTGCACTTTGTTATCACCCTCCGCACTGCGTTCGCTTTTTACAACACGAGAGGAGGCCTCCCTGCGTAGTACCCGAGCCTCCGCGAACGGTGTCACTGTCGGCTCATTGCACCTCCCGCGCGTCCGGCTGACCTCCACCCAGCGGCAATTCCCCTACCGCGCGGCCGCCGCCTGGAACATGCTGCCCCGAACGGCCACCACGCCCCCTCGCACTGTGCCTTCTTGTCCATTCTAAAAACCCTGACCTCTCTGACTGCGTTCTTTCTTACTTTAAGTGTACCGATATGTTTGTGAAATCGCGTATGTTGAAAAAGATGTTCTAAATATTAATCTGTGCTAATTATGTATTGATCATCTGTGCTAATTATTGCTGAACATTCCCTGTACACATTGACTGGGTGCAAAATAGCCACTGCGTGGACGCTCCCTGAATGCACGAACTTGAACTTTAACTTGATTTAGGTCATGGTTTGTTTTGAGCGAAACAGCGAAAAGGGGTGTCATAACATAATGCAGAAAAACACATCAAAATGCAAATATTCCCCTTTAAAAAGACTAGGATTTAAAAACTGTTGATTTTAAGTAAATATTGTGTCTCGTTTTGGTTGTTTTATCCAAGGCCCTATATACTAGGTACAGTCACGACGCAAAGTCGCTCAAGGATAGCGATTGCCTAACCATCTGTGACGCACGTTAAGTGCTACTATTTCGCTGAACAATGTAAATCAATGTCTAAACACTGCTAATTGACATTGTGAACAGCACCTTGACTCGACAAATCAGCTGATAACAATCCATCTGTCAGGGAATATATTGAACCACTATTTATTTTTGAGATCTGAATGCATTAAAATTACCATTTAATTAATGGATACAATTTTTTAGAGTTTGATGATCTCCGATTTCAAAGAAACACAAAAAATAAACATTATTCTCATTTGTTTCCACAAAAATTAACATTCTCAATTTGTTTCAACATAAATGTTCAATGATATGACAAAATCAATAAAAGTGGAAACTACATTATATGATTATTGAAAACATTTTCACCTAAACATTTTCGCGAAAAACGCCCGAAAATCCCGCCATTGGAGAAGATGCGCCATGTTCGAAACTCAGAATTGCTGCCAGATTTTACCGTCCTTTTTGAAGTCGCTTTATAGAAAAATTAAGCTTTGGAGGCCAAAACACTCAATTACGCACACATATAAACGACATTTTGTATCCATTGATTGATAACCAGCTTAATATCAAACGATCAAAAATTGCAAATATGCGTATCCAAAAAGGCTCGTTTGGTTCTATTATCTATTAGCCCTTGTTAAAATCTACCATCCTGTGACGACACACGAAGGATTTGGCAGCAAAATGGCGGAACCATTGCGGCTATGCAGATGACACCCCCTGGTTTTATCCAAGTTTACACCTTTTACAACGCGCTTGCATTTTTGTATCATGTTTACAACGTGCTACAATATTGTGGCTACTATCTACAGCGTTGCCGCGTCTTAAAGGGACTGTCCCACCTTCAAAAAATGTGTCAAATGTACGTCGTTTGTGGTGCAAAAATATGAAGTGCATGCTGCTCGCACCGATTTTATGACATTTGTTATCTCAACGAACAGTGCTCAATTCATAAAAAAAAATAAGTTTAAATATTTGGGCTGAGACTATATGAAGGAATTTTGGAGAAAAATTTAAAATATTCACTCTGTTTTTATAAGTAGACTAGTGTATGGCTAATTATGCCAAAGTAAAAAGTTCGACCGTTACAACATTTAGCAAAGAGAGACTACGGACATCGCTCACCGGCCACCCACAATTTTCAAATACAATTGGGCTGTGCGATGATTTACAGATTGCAAAATCAACTCGAAATTCTCTGTGATTCGACCTCAGTGGTTGTTTTAACATATACCATACATAATTTCAATGCCAAGCACGCAAAATGGCTATCTCAACTCAAATCTTAGGTTAAGGTGGGACAGTCCCTTTAAAGCGACTGTCAATCGTTCTGGAGCTGGAGCGCGTAGTTTCACAAGTCCAGATTTGTTTCCAGGCGGATAAAATCACACATTTTTCATTATTTTTCAACACCAAAATTGTCCACATTTGTATGCCAATATTGAAAACATGATTGGTTTAATATCTTATATTGTAATACATCGTGAAAATACTTAAAGCCATTATGATGCAACTTGTAACGAATCGCTGCACAAATCGTCAAATAAAAAATATTCCTTTACGTATTTCAGCTTAAAAGTCGACAACAAATTATTTTGTCAGAAATTCGTAATGGCAATAACTCAATCACCACGAACAAAACCTGGCATTGGTTCACAATATATAACATCAAACTACCACACTGAGATAACTAAGCCAAATCCACGCCACGAGGCGGTCGCGTGCACACCTGTCTCGGAACTCACTAGAATGTCCCAGTGGCAGCCCTGGAAGTCATTTTCCCTTAGGATACAGCCGCCCAGCCGGGCACCACTATGTCAGAGCTCCGTTAAGGCACAATTTCGGTGACGTCATGTAAGCTCTTCCCTGCCTCCCCGTTTCCCACCATCACCTCCCCGTCATCCTCCCCGTCATCTGTCCCGTCCTCCTCCGGCCTCCGGTCCCGCCAGGTGACCACCAGAGCCTGTCCCAGCACCAGCAGAGCCACGGCAGCCGTCACGGCGGCCAGCACGGCCATCATCGCCGGGAAGCCGGCCTGGTCAACGAGCGCGCCACCCGACACGGGGCCCAGCACCAGACCCAGCGCGAACGCGGCGCCGAACACGCTGGAGACGAGCGCGCGCGTGGCCACCCCGTCGGGAAGGCGGCGACGCCGGGCCGCCAGCGTCAGCAGCTTCAGGCAGGGCGTGAACGCGCCGCTGAACACTGTCTCGTGCAGCGTCATGGCGCCAGCCAGCAGCCAGCGGGACGGCTGCAGGCCCAGCGCCGGCCACGGCGGCATCAGCAGCAACGCGCAGGACGCCACCAGCAGGCACACGCTCATGACGTAGTAGGGGTTGCGGATCGGCTCCAAAATGCGGCCCCACACGACACTGGTTAGAGCGTAGGCGCTGGAGGCTACCAGAAACATCAGGCCGAGCTCAGCTGGTGTGACGTTGATTGCAGAGAGCGCGTACGGCGCGAGACAAGAGCCGAACGTGCCGAACGCCCCGGAGTAGATGACGACGACGCAGCAGCAGACCCAGGCCTCGCCGCTGCCGGCGAGCATCGCCAGCCGCCGCAGGAAGTCACCCTCGGTTAGTCGGGCTCGTCGTCGGACGGCGGGCAGCACCCGCGTGGTGACCGCCGCCGATCACCAGCATCAGGGGCGCCGAGCACCGGTAGAACGGCAGACCGAAGCGCCCAGTGCGAACAGACCTCCAACGACAAGCAGGCGCTACGGCAAGTCCCAACGCTCTGCGCTGCCGCGATGAAATGCCGATCGCGTGCTTGGCGCGCTCCGGCATGGAGCTGGAGACCATGTGTAGGCGCACGTGCTGATGGCGCTGCGCCGAGCGCCTCCACAATGCGCACGGCGAAGCAGGCGGCGATGAAGGCCGTGGCGTCGTCGATGTGCTGCAGGGCGCCGAAGGCGACGGTGGTGAGTGCGGCGGTGGCCAGGCCGGCGCTGTAGAGCCTGCGGACGCCGATGGCGGGCGTCAGCCGTCCGAGCAGCGGATAGCTGGCCAGCTGGGCGCCGGCGAAGCAGCTGAAGACGCCGCTGATGAGTGTCTGCGACAGGCCGCGGCTGCTGGCCTCGGCCGGGAAGAAGGGGAACATAAGCGCCGCCAGCGAGCCGCTGAGCATGCTGACCAGGGACAGCACGGCCAGCAGCTTCTTCTGGGACCGGCTGAACGGAGGAACGGGTTGCTGGTCGGAGACATCGAGCTTGTTTGATTTGTCTGGGTTAGATGATAAAGGAGAGTGACGATGTTTCTTTTTCAGCTCGCCACCGTTTCGGCCAAGAAGTGGTGTGGTTTCTAGCATTTTAGTCATGCTTGGTTTTGCGCGGCTGCACACTTCAGCTTGTCACTCTGTTCCAATGACCGCCTTAGTTTTCCTAATGAAGCACCTTGTCAACGAGAATGAAGCTGGGTATTGTTTTCTCCTCGCCTCACTACCAGGCAGCTCCAGCTCACACTTTTTGCAGCACAATATCACCACGAAGCTGCAAGTTCACACGTCACCCCCCACGCAATCGACCAGTAATGCAACGGTCCTCCGCCACATCTTGCAGCAATTATACAGAGGCTGGACACAGTTCCTGGCGGCTCTCGATGATTCCTTATTGTTCCCCACGTTTTCTCACGGGTCTTCTCGGTCCCTCGCGGTTCCTCTCGGTTCCTCACGGGTCTTCTCGTTCCCTCGCGGATCCTCGCAAATCCTCGCGGATCCTCGCGGATCCTCGCAAATCCTCGCGGTTCCTCGCAGTTCCTCGTAGATCTTCGCGGCTCCTCGCGGTTCCTCTTAAGGCTCGTAACCGCTCTCCACAACTACTCACGGCTTGTCTCACTCCCCTGCACCTATTCACTGTCCTCTGCTTATCCTCCTCAGACACTCCCACTCGCCGACCGCCACTCCCGTCTGCTCGCCGGCAACTGAAGCCGTCTAAGCCTCGCCCGGACCGCGTGCTGCGTACTCGTCTGACCAGTATGTGTCCTAATCGCTCCGCCCCGCGGCACTGGCGTATCGCTCGCCCGGCCGGGCGGGGGAGGGAAAGGCGCCCGCGCCAGTGCGACTGTCTGGAGGACGCGGGGGAGGGAAAGGCGCCCGCCCCAGTGCGACTGTCTGGAGGACGGTGAACCGCATACCACATCTCAGATCGACAGAAGATCCACCTGCGATCTTCGGCGGAAGCGGCTCCTGCCGTAGTCAGTCTGTCAGTCAGTCAGTCCATCACAGTCCGCAGCTGCCAGTGAAATGCTGATGACGTATGAAAGTTATATCATTTATGATAATGATACTTATGTTATATAAATTTAGCCCGGAACTTTTGAATGGATAGATTTCAGAGGTCTGTACCCGCGCTAAGTAGAGATTGTTGTGCAAGCGCCGACCCCAACCATCCGATCACGCAATTCATTGTAGCCGGCAGAATTTAGAGACGACAGTTGTACGTGCCCGGCATACCTGAGCACGGTCCGCCCGCCGGCCCTCTGACGTCACCCGACTTCAGTGCGGCCGCTGCCACCCACCGAGCGCAGGCCAGCCCAGTCAAGGGCAAAGGCGACTCGAGCCCGGGCTGCCACTGCCGGGTGAAGTTAGGCGACAAGCGCTCTCCCTACTGAGCTACAGGGGTAGACTAATGATGATACAGAAGATTGTGAAATTTGCGCAGCACGTCCAACACAACAAAGGGTTATACACTTAGATTGTTAGCTTTCATTGTACATGTGTAGGTATACTTTTGGAATACATTATTTAAAAAAAAAAACAGCAAAACAAGAAAATCACCTGACGGCTGACGCGATAAGAAAGAAGGTACACACAACTTGCTTTTAGTGTTAAAGTTGGCATATATGTCATGACATTTCGAAGGCATAAATTGTGTTACCAAGTAGTGATTAAGATATTTACATGGGTATCATGCATCAATGCACCATGTGGCTATCTTGGATAAACTTCATTGGAATGTCATGTTTACCTATCCAGAGAGGTCAGGGGCGGAGCTTTTCCAGAAAAGTTGGGGGCTGAGTGGGGAAAATCGCTTTAAGTACCATCAAAATCCACCAAATTAATATTTCTCCCCGGATTTGACCCATTTCCTCGTCCAAGTTCGAGGGGCTGAATGCAAGTTGGGGAGGGGCTGAAGCCCCCTTCAACTGAATATGAAACTACATCCCTGATAGCGATAGAACGATGGGTACTCGATCCAAGTTCCAGGCGTCGCATAACAGCGCATACCATAGATACGATCACAATGTAGTCTCAAGCCACCAAGGATATCATAATATGCATGAAAGGCAGTAAACACTCTAGCAGCATCCATGCAAGGTAGGAAAAACTGTGGCAAAATAAGGACTTCACCATATCTTTTGTAAACATTTCTTCTGCCAGATTCCATGCCATACCGATGCAGATAATCCACCGATATTATTTAATTAAAATGGACCAAACTAAGCCTTCCCGTTAAAATTCACTTTGTTTGCCTTGCCGCGTCCCTCATAAACTTTGGACTTACTCAAGCATTGCACCGACGATTTTTGTTTTGACACTTAAATTCAACATTTATCTATGCAAACCATGGGTGTAGCAAAAATCAAAATGTTTCCCAATGTGTTGGTTGCACCTATTAAGTGTTCACACTTCCATTGGAGCGTGGCAGCTCGCAATTAAAGCAAAAAATGAGAGTGCACTTGTATTTATTCCCATGTGTCACCAGTTCTTCTTCACCAGTTTCTCAATTCCGGGCTGCGTTGCCAACAAGGTGCATCGAAAGGTTATATTGTTAGCCGAGGGCTGCATCAAATCTGTCTTAGCGTATCATTTATGGTTCAACTTTACAGTCCTTCGTTACTCCCGCAGAATGGCTCCGCTGCCCCAAATGGTGTCACGACCCACTGGCACCGTCTGTGAACCACTGCTCTAAGTCCTAACCTTGGTCACTGTTGATGTTTTGCCGGCCGCCTGCGCCCTGCACGTGTGGAATGTGGAGCGAGGCGGGATGCAGTGACAGGCCAAGCTGCC
>VOPJ01015948.1:0-11625 GCA_014673585.1 Semibalanus balanoides | reverse complement strand
CTTTCGCATGCACTTGACGGTGTCGTAGTCGGTGTACATGTTGAAGGCGAGGTCATCGAAGTTGGAGATGCCGTCCTGCGTCAGTGGCGCCGAGCCGGACCGCACCAGTGGTGGCGGCGCCGACACCGTGTTGTTGTTGGCCTCCTTCTCTTCACCCAGAAAGTTGACACCCATGATGCTCACCTTGCGGGAAAGAAGGATTGGTTGACATATCCGATAGGCGAGGCTACGATGATGTGCTGGTATACATTGCTGTGTATGCTGTGGCGTGCGGTGTTATTTTAACGGGTGTTTGTCGAAACGATCTGTTATTTGAAGCTTACACTATTCTATATTCTATGCGTTGATACAAGTTTATTTGAAGGAAATTTAAGAGCAAACTCCTCTCAATTTTAACTTGCATTTCCGGGCCCGATATTAAACACGAGTTTTGGCCCAGATCTAAAAGTTGCGTGCTCGGAATAACGATATTAAGTTGGAGGTTAAGTACGTGCTTCGTTCTATACTGAAGCAATAAACCATTGTTTGCCCATTGCTGCAGACACATAAGTTAAACATTCTTCTCCTTATCAATCGATAACGTCTACAACTACAATGCTCCAAAGTATCTCAACTTATTGAATATTCACGTCTACAATTTCCGCGAGAGAAACAAAACTGATGGAACGCATCCCTCACCTGATTGTACTTGTTGACCTTGCTCATATGATTTCTATGGATGACCAGTTTGATGAAGCGTCCCTCGCAGTCGACGGCCACCGACTTGGACTCCCTCGCTTTGCCACCGGTGGCGTCATCCGCAGGAGCCAGACTGACGTACCCAAGTTTGGCGAACCGCGCGTTGGCGTACGTCTCCTCCTTCCCCCGCTCCACGTCACCCACGAAGAAGTCGATCCGTTCGGCTGTGGAGGCGGTCGTTTGTATGTTAGCGACTAGCGAGGTATTTGCAATGAGCATGCATAAGTCGATATGATTTTGATCTCGACGTTTTACATTTTTTTCTCTCTCAGATAACTTATCAACAGGTACAAGACCCATTGAAAGGTGATGTCTAAAAACAGAACATTTCACGAGCGGCGGTGCAACAGCGACAGTATCCGACATGCTCAGCTACGTATCGAAGCATGTCTGTTGAATAGTGCAGTACCTGTACTCTACGTTGTAGCGCTGCTGCTGGAACTTGTCGTGTACTGAGTACATGCATGCAACACACTCATAATAGACACGTCGTCTGTGAGATGTGACGAGACATTCTGTGCGGCAGCTGCACAGCTGGGGCTCAGTCGGAATTTCAGCCGTATAGTGAGGGGTCGTCATTGGATCGTGTGAGGGGCCGTCATCAGATCGTCCTGCTCCAACTCACGTATGAGAAGCTGGTGCAGGAGCACCTGGATGCGACTGATGTGTGTGCGCTCTCCCAGCTGGAAGGCGATCTCCTGAGGGTAGATGCAGAACTGGCGCGACCTCCAGCCACGCGAGTGTGGGGCCTGGGTGTCCAGCTCCTGTCGATGTCATATTCAGCGTCACCACACCATATTATCAGTTATCACCTCACATCACAATAGGATCCCTCGGGCTGCCACACTCGGGCCTCGTGTGGCAGCCCAAAGGAGGATGGGGCGGCCAAACAAGGTAGGGCGTGTGGCCGCCGCACTTCCAGTTACCATCGTCACATCATATCAACATGGGTTTTCTTCGATACCAAAATTCAGCAGTATTCCATGCCAAAAATCAACGAAATACATGATCTTTTTCCTCGAAGATATGAAAAAATCGAAAGTTATCAAAAATTAAAGTTATTATTCGTAATATTTTCGCACAGGCCTTTATTCAAACAGTCAAACCATTTCGATACGACGCCTTTTCTAACTGCCTCTTAACAAAATTAAATGCATTCACATCGTGACATTATTTTCTGCAAAGGCCTAATGGCGTCTTCTATGAAACGTGGACTAAAACCTTGTTTCGCGGCAGGCAGTTAGAAATTCAGATTCGTATATTGTTTTTTCCGGGGCCCACCCCCCAAGTTTTTTTTATTTTTTTTTTTTTCCCCAGGGGAATTTTTTTCTTTAGGTTTGAGCAAAGCACTTGTTGGCGGTCACCATTGTGTTCAAAGTGTGAGGCTTAGTGCTTGTGCGAGGAACATAGTAAGTCAAAATTAACAACCGAAATACCATGACCTTTTCCTCGAAGATATGAAAAATCGAAAAGTTATCAAAAATTAAGTTATTATTTCGTAGTCCACACAAAGTCACACAGTTCGTAGCACAAAGTCCACGTTTCATAGAAGACGCCCTTAGGCCTTTGCAGAAAATAATTGTCACGATTGTGAAGCATTAATTTTGTTAAGAGGCAGTTAGAAAAGCGTCGTATCGACAATGTTGACTGGTTGATAAGGCCTGTGGCCGAAATATTACGACAATAATAACTTAATTTTTGATAACTTTTCGATTTTTCATATTTTCGAGGAAAAGGTCATGGTATTTCGTTTGTTAATTTTGACTACTATGTTCCTCGCACAAACACTAAGCTCTAGTATTCCATGCCATTTAAATTATCAAAAACGGTCAAAAAGATCCGAAAATATGAGGGAGCAAAAAGTCCTTCCTAATGTGTCGCTTCATGTAAGAAGCCTCAGCAAATGTAGTATTACATGGCTGACGTATTTACCGCTCATTAGTCAAAACGTTTGGGGGTCAAGATGGTTACCCCCAGCAAAAATGTTACTATGCCATCAGATTTAATAGTAAGCGGATCAGACATGCTCTAAGTTTCGTGCAAGCTAAGGACGGAAGTGGACAAATCAGCGCACCAGGTCTTCGTGACGAGAAAGAGAGCTCATCGAACCGCCGTGAAATGTGTGAGACGGTCTTCGTCTGACATGGCGTGACCGCACGGCGTGTTTCCCTTATCATGCATTGATTTGTAAAACACACAACCATGTTCGAGCAAACGAAAACTTGCTCGACTGAATGTCGGTAATCCTGATCAGAAGTCGTCAGAGCTCACCTTAGCCGGATGGTCGCTGTCCTCGCTGGTAGTCGAGCAGACATGATATGGTAGCTTGGTGGCTGGCATTCCGTCTCTGTGCCTTTCTTACGCTAACCCCTGCCAGGTCATGGAAAATACACAGATGCTGGTCAAACGGTCCCTTCCAGTGCGTGCGTTTAGGCGAGTTCTTTGTTGTGATTCTCTTTTATTTCACACAACACTGTTCTCCCTTACAAAAAGTGGCAAAGATTCAGCCTGTCCTGATAATGTCCCTACATTACCGGCACACAATACAGGTATTAATTATAGTACTCAGATATGCATGCAGCCTATATTGTATGATTGCCTTTCAGGCGTTGGTGGTTAACCAACTGGAGTCCAGAGACTGCGGTAATATGTAGCTATGGTAAGTGTAGACTTGGTGGAATTTGTAAGACTTAGTGGTAGAGGACGAGTTGTGTAGCAATAGTCATAGTCATAGTCAGTTTATTTATGAACCTTCCCTACAATATGTTTAAAGTTCGATTCAAGTCCGATCAAATATAAAAAACATACATGAAGCATGAGAAAAGTAAAAAGTTTAACACTAGTCACTTAACAGACAATAGGTACTTGTATGAAATACAAAATAAAACACCGACAAATAGCACAACTTCTATGAACAGTTCAACTTGAACTGACTGCTCGCTACATGCCACGATCGAGCCGGCGCAGAAATTCACCAGGCGTTCGAGAACCGGCGATTCCCGGCGACAGACGATTCCAGGACGGTCACGAGGCTGCGCGGTACAAGAAAGCCCGGGGCGACACTGACAGTCGGAAAGCTGGCGGCTCCAGCATGCCCGCCTTACGTCGCCCGAGTTGTACGCTGCGATACAGCGGCCCGCATGGGGTTAACAACGAGCGGACTGCCGCCTCCGGAGCACGCGGCGGATCCCTCAGCGCCCTAAATACGCCAATCCACTGTCATGGTGGCGGACAACGTCACGCATACTGCCCCAGCCCAGCGCTTCTACGGTCGGCGATATATGGTCACAAGCGCGGGCTTCTGGGACAACCCTGACCCCGCAGTTAACATATAATACACATTGTAGATACTTGTGACCTGATGACATCCTGTAAGTTTCAAATATCGCGGACGAACACTGTGACAATGATACGACAGCACACAGTTTTTAAGGTAAAGTCACTTGACGTGAGCTGGTGTCCTGACCTGCGACGACCTGAAGTCAAAACTTTCGTACAATTTGGTTAATTGATGTCAAAACAGCTGCGTCAAATGTGGTGGCGCTGCGAGCCGCCGGTTCCTCGCTATTCCAGAGAAAGAAGAAAACAATCAGAAGAGGGGATGAACAAAATGTCCTCCACCATGGCGCGAGTTCACTTCAATTCCCCCTCCAAATATCTGAATTCAATGATAATCCACGTCTTCTGCTATTTGCAATACGGTATAATTTTCCGTTGGGCGCAAGTTGGGGAGCATGGCACCTTCACCATGCAGCTCTTACTGGCTGTATAAGGGTTATTCATGAGTTAGAAATACAAATATCCAACAATTTCCAACAATACTTGACATATGTGCATGTGCATGCCTGGTGAATCACCGGGTCTATCTGTACTATTCGTACTTCGATTTCAAATTTTGTATTCTTTATTGAACACCAAGTAAGAGAAGTAAGCATTTATCCGAAAATAGGAAAAAAAAACACTCAGAACCAGTTCCATAGACCTTAAAAGAGACTTGGTATACTAAGTGCCACAAGCTTTGGTTGACCCTTTTACCTTAACACAAATGTAGGCCAGAATGGACCCTTTTGGTTCAAAATATGCCTTTCACATGCTAAAATTGGCCTCTACAAACCAGAATGGACCCTCTTCAAGTTAGAGTAAACCCTCTGGCGGTCAGAGTTGGCCCTCTGTAGGCCGAAGTGGCCCCTACGGAGACCAGAGTGGGCTCTCTAAGAGACCAGAATGGGCCCTCTGCAGGTCAGAGTGGACAAACTTACTTACTTTAAATTTGTTTGAAAACGGGGTGAAATCGTTTCGAGCCACTTCGAATGGATATGGCCCCCTCGGATTATTGGCCCCTTTGAGGCTCATGGGGGAATCCTCGGGATCTGCCACTGATGATCGTCATGATACATTGCCAACACCAAGTGACGATAATAATTAATAAAGTAGCACGAGGGGATCCATCAGCCAAAAAATCGTTGCACAGACCTTGGGTTATGACGTCATTACTTGGTGACTTGACCTGACATTATATTTTTTGGTGTCAAAATGTTTCAAGTGAATCGTTCTAGCCGCCTACTGAGCTTGATTGATGTCACTGAAGCGAATCGAAAGTTATTGAAAATAGATAGAGGGGCGAACGACAACTTTGTGGCGTCCTGCCATTGTTAGCCTATTAATGCATTTTGCAAGGTTTTGTTTTTAAAGATGATAGTTTTTTAAGGAGGACCATAAGCGATGTACCGGGTCTCTTTTTAAGGTCCGTGGAGGCTCTGAGTGTTTGTTTATTTATTTTCGGAAAAGTGCATTTTATAGATCACCCCTAACCAAGTAGTTTATTGGATCAGACCTTCGGTTTGTCCACTCCGCCGTACATACATTCATGTCGCAAAAAGTTTGAGTCGAAACAGTTCGAACTTTAGACATACATTTCATACATGTGTATTTTAAAAAAAGTCCGAATGTTCTGTATGAATGGCTTTCTGAGGTCAGGACCCGCGCTAAGCAGAGCTTGTTGCGCTGGTCCTGACCTCACCACCGATCGCGCAATTCCTGTGGCGGGCAGAATTTAGAGACATAAAGTTGTACGTGCCCGAACATACCTGGACACGGTTCCGCCCCGCTCGCTGACGTCACCTGGCACTTGAGTTGCGACCGCTGCCACCGGCCGCAGGCCATCCCAGTCAGGAGCAAATAGCGAGCTCCGAAGCGACTCGAACCCGGGCTTCCACTACCAGGATAGGTCAGAAGACCAGCGCTCTCTCACTGAGCTACAGGGGCGGACTGGATCTCACAAGACCCCGGCGGGATCGGTACTTGAAGTTCCTCGAGCTTGTTTTTGTATCTTGAGCACTGCGTAGCATAGCCACATGCTACAGAGTATTGAGCTACTTGTCCAATCAGCTCCATCCAACACAAGCCCAATAGATCACCGGGTTGCGTGCGTCATAATCATTTCCTGTGTGACCACCATGTCTACAAAACCGACATATTTGCCAGCCGCTATTGATTTATGCCACACCGAACGTCGGCTGATCACCAGTGAGTTCTGAACGTGACGTCAACAACCAATCAGATGACGTCATTCAGGGGCGGGGCCAATGGCCGGACGTAGCAAAGCGCGGCGAGTGGTTCAGGTCCAGGACAAGAGGTATTATCCGAAATGGACTCTTAGTGGTCGCTTTAGTGGTCAATTTGATGGAGGGACGGTGGTATTGAGGTCTTAAAATTCGTACTTACTCGGTTGCTTCAGTCACGTGGTGTGAAGCTGCCATATGCCTGACTATGCTACATATTAGCTGCTACCTCTTTATTTAACCAAATGTGATAAACTGGTGCAGAGATAGCAGGAGATCTGGATTTGACACGAAAACCAGGCAACTGCAGTAAGGGGCCGCAAATTTAATGCTGCTATTGAATGCTTTCCGGACGCAAATTATGCTGACCAAAATTGATACCACAGCGTTTTAATATAACTGTTATTAATACTTAAATGTTTGTAAATATGTACGCATTTTTGGTGAATATTGCTAAGAATTGATTAAGCTTTACAGCTAACAGCTGTATAATTTTGTATCGCTTAAACCAGCGCACTGACTCTGAGCCAACTTAGAACCAACGGGGGGGGTGTGGATAACCGCCCCCAGAGATCTCGAAAACTACGCAACGTAGGGAGAAGCGGGAAACGGCGTTAGGTAGGCAGTGACAATTACTAAAGAAAATACAAGTATTTTTATCAAGTCAATTTTGAGGTCACCAGAGGTCAAACCAGGTCAAATTTGCTCATATTTCGAGTAAATTGAGCATTGCTTCACATAATCCGGGCTAGCTTGGTAACTAAGACAGCTAGGAGCATCCCATCAAAAGCACTGAAACCCCCTTTGAACGCACTTTCTGCAGAATGCCCTCCGATTTCAGATTGAGTCAATAGTTTAGGCTCCAGAGGTCAGCAAATGTCAAAATGCTTAATTTCACGAACAAAGTTTGTTGCTAATAACTTTAAAAAAGAGAAACGCATTTGTCATCATCGTGTTTCTCTCGTCACGGCGCATCTAATCATATATCGGATGACCTAGCTAGGTGAAATACAAAATATAACCTGACCTGACCTGAGGTCAAGTCAAGGTCAAGTAAAATTTTATGTTACTTGATGGCAATCGATAATATAAATGAAATGGCGAAAACCCTATCATTCTACTATGTAGAAGATGAGTTATTGTTAAAAAACATATGCCCTGAGGGCACATTGTATTTGACCTCAAAGAGGTCATGGAACAAAATTACAATATGCATTCTTCTGCTTAGCTCCCAAATTGTGATAATGATGAAAACTGACCATATTTAGCTAGGTTTGTTCGATTGGTGCGCATTCAAATTTTCTCCCATTGACTTGCAAGGGGATGTCACGAAATTGACATGACCTCAGGTCACCGATATACAAAATTCAAGACAAACGACGGTCTATAGATACCCATGTTCTTATCACACACTATGAGTTTCAAATTATTTGATGAACTACTGTGGCTTTGGCATGATGTCAAACTTTCAAAAACGTGACTTGAGTTCAGGTTATTTAGTGTGACCTGACGACGTGACCTTGAAAGTTATGAGGTTAATACTTAAACAAAGTGTCAATAATTGATGCCCAAACAACTGTGCCAAATTTGGCGGCGCTGCGTGCCGATGTTTTCCCGCTGTTTCTGAAAAACCTCAGGGGCGGATATCCACCCCTCGTCGGTGCGCGGGTTTATTAACCCGCCATTGGCTGGGGGGGGGAACGCCCCCCTCAGGGATTTTCAAAATAGCTAACAAACCAACAGCGCTATCAACGCCAAACTTCAGGTACCTTATTCTACATCAATTTGGCGTCTCAAATGCATTTTTTTTTAATCGTCGCAAATTTGTCGAGTTATATCGAATTTAGTGACGTCACTACACACCACTTTGGCGCAAATATCAGTTAAGCTCTAACAGGCTGTAAATAGACGATTCCTAAGAAAGAAAAAGGCAAATATTAAACGTAAAAAGATATAAAATTGCAAGGGGTAGAAAATGGCTATCTCGGATTTGTGAAATTTTTGGATTTTGACCCCCCAAAAAACAAAAAACATTTTGTTTTTAAATGCCCACAAAATCACCATTTTTGGAAAATTTCAATAAAACAGAAGATATGTAAGAGACCCACATATGTACATTACCCAAACCGAATTTCAAAGCCATATCTCTATTTTTGAATCACTGATTGGCTTCCCAAGTGTATGATACCTCATTGACGTCACTTTTTGAAAGTACGTTTTGGGGGGCTTTATCGACCAGATACATACAAATAAATGGTACTCACTGTGTTGCTCCGAGACAAAAACGGTTATATAAATGCATTTGTAATTATATTATAATTTCTACAATTTGACGCCCTACTTTGACCTTGACCTTGACCTTATATCGCGGTCAATCGAACAAAACTTGTCTTGCTATAATCGAGTTATTTGGTGTAGATTAACCCATAAAATGTGGGTCGTCATGATCTCTAGTAATATGTGACCTGTTTGTCTTGATCGTTGACCTGTGCTTAACAATTTCACTTTTTGCTTATACGAGAGATGCACTATAATTTTAGAGAACTTTGTGCGATGTTTGCTGTAATATACACCTTATGGATAGAGAGAAGGGACTCTCATGGCTCAAAAACTAAAATAACTACCATTTGACCTTTGACCTGACTGTGACCTGACATGGCCTTATTGATAAAATTTCGAGTACACTTAAGAGTGATCTCGTTGAGAGCTTTCGATTGCCGTCTTGCGCGTCTCGCTGCGAATATTGGTTCGGGAGATAACGAGGGGGTCGTTTTTCGCCCCCCCTCAGCCAATGGCGTTCGGCTGAGAGCCCAGCCAATGCCGGGTTAACACCGAGCCTCCAGTTGTGACGGTATGTCATACAAATATTCGAAAATAGTAAATGTTTATGTTACAGCCGGATTTTAGCAATGAAAATATTGATATAAAATCTTAAGTTGTGACCTGACATATGACGGTATATTTATGACGGCATTATAGAGACGGTATATTTATCTTATAATTCATTATGTTGGATCTCATCACGTTTCTTAGGTTGGAAGCAACTAACTTCATCGTGGAAGCCGTCATGAAACAATGATTTTGTCTTTGTGTATTCATCCAATTTTCATGTACTATTGGTTCCAAAATAAGCGTCCCGCTGGGTTGGCCGGCACAGCAGTTAATGGGAATATACCGCCATGGGAAAAGTTTGGGGATTGAGTGCCCAGATGAGTGGCTCTCATCTCCACCACTTTTCATAATTTTTCCAAGGCGTTATACTTCCTTAAACTGCTGTGCCGGCCAACCCAGCGGGACGCTTATTTTGGAACCAATAGTACCTTTAGCTACTCACCGACCCAAATTGCATACGCAAGCCCGTTTATTTCTCTACACGTCTATGTTTGTCGCATCAGACCCTTGGTTGCCGAAATATCGATGGGATGGCTTGAGGCATTCTTGTTTTGCGATTTCGCGTTTCTAGCATTTAAGTTTCGGCCGTTTACTGCAGTGGCCTTATTTACATGGGTGTCGGAGACGGGGGGAAGGGGGGACGCGTCCCCCAGTTAACAAATCGGAGGGGGACGTCCCCCCAATAAAGTTGACTGACTTTTTTCTGAATTCGTGCAAAAGGAAATTTAACCTAATTTATTTCCCGGTCAAATAAGAGGTCACTTTTAACCCTATCAGGGTCATAGCCAGCATATTTCGAGACAGCGTGGCATGCCAGGTCGGGGGGGGGGAGGCCATCACAGGGTGGCCCAGCGTCCCGCTATGACTGATCCGACGTATTGCGATGACTTCAATAATCGAATTTCAAACCGTTCCTTCTCGGATTTGGTGTGCACGATCGCAATCTATATATTTATATCTTTTTATGCTTTCCCTTCTTAGTTTATTAAGACTGCAGATCTTGAATTTTACATTTCTGGGTGATGTACAGTCGGTCTAATTATGATATGTTCGTGTTTAACTAAGATTGGCACGTTGAGTGTTGGAGGCTACATGGCCTCGTGCCTCGAATGTCTTGGAAACTAGTCCGGATCCCACAGGTGAAGCCCGGCCGGCACGGTGAGCCTTTGTCCAGCATGGCAGCGAGTACCACAAAATTTTGAAGGCCCCATCACACTCTGAGTCTGACAGTCCAATCCTCGGTTCTGGACGAGTGAGAGGACTCTCGGTGACCGGTGATGAAGCGTCGTGTCCAACCGCCCCTCTCTACCTCGCCGCCACCACAAACGCCAGCTCGCGCTCGTGGTCACCCCGCCCCCCGTGTCTTCGCGACCCCACCACAACGCCCAGCACGCTCTAACGTGTCCTTCAGCGGCTCCATTCTGCGAGAATTCTGAGGATTGGTATCAATGAGGGTGCGACTTTCAGCTCCAGAAAGCCAAGGAGCCTAGCTTCGACTCTATGAAGGGATATTTCAAATATTGCAAACAAGTCTCCCTGTGTTATCAAAGAACGTAAATTTGACCTTTTACATCTCCCAATATCCATAGCTAGTTGGTCATAATCAGAAGAACGTAAGCATGTTCCCAGCTTAAAGGATTCTGAATAGGTGTCATACGCTGTTAAAGTGAAACTTAAATCATGTGACTAGGGCTGTGGAGGCATATAAGACATCAGCTATCTGATAATCGTGCAACATTATTGGATATAAGGTCGCAGCTTGGCTAGCAAAAAATATGCTGTTGTTTGCAATACCGCCACTGTTTGATCAGCTTTGTTTGCAAGAATATAATTTGTATTATAATTTAATGATGTCCTTATAATGTCATCAAAGATCACATATTTACCAATTTCATTGTCGAAAACAGGTCATTTTCGATCTTTGTCGCTTTCTGTTAGCAATTTGCTGCAAAACTCTCCGTTCTACGATTTTTACAATATTTACCGTTTTTCCACCAACTATAATCGTCACTAAAACGTCATTATCTTCCAAATAACAGAACCAATTTCAGTGAAATTTTGCCAGCATATGTATAATTGCTGTCAACTCAGATACTGAAATTTCAGCAAGATGCGCCGCATGAATAAAAAGTGATTTCAGAAAAACACCAGGGAGGCCTGTCGTTTTTTATTTTATTTTTTTGTAAGGCGAGGATAAGTTTTCAAGCTGGCTACATGTTAAGCTAGCTAGCCTGCCGAGTTCCGAAAAAGGACGACGCAAAGGATATGACGCGAACATCGGCCCCCTAAAATACCTAAAATACCTAGCCTAACCAAATACGTATTATAACATAAAAATCCACATTAAAAGTGCTGCAAATGCTTTAATACACGCAGACAAAACGGATATACATTTTTCGTCATTTCAGCCGACCCCTCAAGAATTATCGGTGAC
>VOPJ01015947.1:0-12359 GCA_014673585.1 Semibalanus balanoides | reverse complement strand
CAATGTGCGGGTTAAGATACATTCATGTCTTTTAGTTGATTACGTGTCATTAAATTGTGGAGTAGTGGTGTTTAATCATTTGCATGTAAAATGTAGCGGTCGCTTTTATCGATATCAAACCGAAGAACAGGCGAAGGTAGTTATAAGCGAATTTTCCTCTCAAATGGCTTAAAATGTGAATTGTATTATTGTTAGACTTTCAAACTGTTTGCCTTATAAAATTGTTTGATAAAACAAAAATAATAGACTCGCTTTAAACGGCAAGAACTTATCGACTTTTACATTGGGTACTTCCATTTAAGTCTTTACCTCCAAACGGTTTGGGATCCCATCGGACTCACAGTTTATTCTACAATCTACATCAATAGAAAAGTTTGCAATCCCATTTTGAAGCCAATGGTATGAAGTTATGAACTATGAAACTTATGACAAATGCATCATAATGAATAATAATAAAGCGATGCATTGCGGTACAGTATACCAATCATGAGTGTAGTGCGATACAGTATACCAAGAGGTATGTGTATTGTGTAATGCAGTACAGTATACGGTATCCGTATACCAAGTGGTAGGTTTCATGCGGTGGAGTACCTATATTAATTGCAATCAGTAAATGCGATGGAGCTTTCTCTAAATCTCAGTTTTATATCATTTCTTCATGATCTCAATCATGATCTCTCTGTGTATAATATTGATGAATTTAAAAAGAAAGTTCGGTGGACACTAGAATCTACATACAGTCGCTTTTCAGCAAATAAACTGATCTTGCATTTATGCAGGACCCAGGGGCGTGGGAACGGGAAGTACTTTCAAGTTGGGGGGCGAACTTTTTGGCGGACCTGAGGTAGCAAAAATTATAGCCAAAAAGCGATATATCGTTGTGGTCGCCACCCGCTATATCGCCAGCAGGATTGATCGCCATATATCGCCACCCGTTCACCCCATATATTGGAATCTCTTCCCGATATATCGCCACCCGTTCTGGATGCGTCAATGCCGGCGACCGCCTTGATCCGGAATTTCGTTGGTGACCGCTTTTTATATGTACACTGGCCGACTCTTTCTCTGCTGAACGTCAGGGGAGCCGAGTCGACATCATCGTCTATAACGAGTTTTGCTTGAAAAAATGAAACGCCGTGACCCACCCCCTGCCAAAAAAGACTGAATGTGATTTACTCTGTGGCGCCTAGTAATATTTCATGAATAGTAGCATTTACCTCCCAAAAAGTTGTACAACATTGTGACCATAAGTATTTTATCTACTGTGATTGTGACCAAGAAATAGCTCTATGAACGTTACGACGAAGAATCATATCCTATACCAGGTATGCGCTGTATTTAGCAGTGTTTCCATGCTACGATGGTGAAATGTGCGGTGCAGCACTGTTTTGATGGAAAGATGCAAAACCAGTTCCAAATTCAATGCAGTTTATTTACTTAATTATAATTTTTGATTGAAACTGCACCTTTGTTTTACAAAGAATAGGCAAACTTTTCGTAGACAATGCCGTTGATCTAATTCAGAGTTGAAATATCATGGGGAAAAGACGGGGGAGGGCCGACACCTAGCTCCTAAGTGGGAGGGCCTCGCCCCCACAGGTCCAAAGTTGACGGGGCGAGCTGCCCCCACTGCCCCCACGGTTCCCACGTCCCTGGCAGGACCTGAACTAATCCACATAAAATGTTTCTTGACCACATTGATTCCGGTCACGTTTAGGCATGTTTCTGTATGACATGCTGAACCTCTCACCCGAATGCCTCGCTATGCACCGTTAGTGCACAGTCCCGCGCGTGTATACACATCACTCACACACATACACACGCGCGCACTCCCGCACCCCGGCCCCGCTGTCAAGCCGAGCAGGGGCGCTTCCGACGTGTGTTGACGCGGCGGAGACAAGATCGCGTGTGTCCGCTGCAGGCTGCAGCAGCACATCGGCATCCCCAGGGACGGTGTGGTGGACACCGGCATCACCCGGGGACGGTGTGGTGGACACCGGCATCCCCGGGGACGGTGTGGTGGACACCGGGATCTCCAGGGACGATGCTGTGGACACCGGGATACCCGGGACGGTGTGGTGGACACCGCAATCACCGGGACGGAGACACCGGGATCCCCAGGGACGATACTGTGGACACCGGCATCAGCCGGGGACGGAGGACACCGGGATCCCCGGGGACGGATGCTGTGGACACTGGGCATCACCCGGGGACGGTGTAGTGGACACTGGGATCCCCAGGGACGGTGTGGTGGACACCGGGCATCCCCGGGGACGGTGCGGCGGACACCGGCATCACCCGGGGATGGAGGACACCGGGATCCCCGGGGACGATGCTGTGGACACCGGGATCTCCAGGGACGATGCTGTGGACACTGGGATTCCCAGGGACGGTGCGGCGGACACCGGGATCCCCAGGAACGGTGTGGTGGACACTGGGATCCCCAGGGACGGTGTGGTGGACACCGGGATCCCCAGGGACGGTGCGGCGGACACTGGGATCCCCAGGGACGGTGTGGTGGACACTGGGATCCCCAGGGACGGGTGTGGTGGACACCGGCATCACCCGGGGACGGAGGACACCGGGATCCCCAGGGACGGTGTGGTGGACACCGGGATCCCCAGGGACGGTGCGGCGGACAGTGGTGTTCACCAACTGGCGTCCTGTGACGGTCCGCCCAACTAACTAACAAACCACTTGAATGTCCCATTCACGGGCCTGCTGCAGTGACGGTCAAACTGACCGATCGGTGCTCTTGGAGAAAGGCATACCGAGAAAATGACGAAACCCGGAAATGTTCGGAATCAGGAAACAGACATACCACCGAAACTGGCGAAGTGATTCACACCAATGGTAATGGTTTTGCATGCAAATTATTAATGAAACATTGCCTATGTTTGTGTAAGAAGTGAAAGAACCTCAGTGTTAAATGAGAGAAAACAAATTGGAAAGCAGTTCGTAGAACATTTAAATCTCGCTTGATAAAATTAAAATAACTTATTAATTAGTGTTTAATCACCGAAAGTGAATTATGATTACGGTACATTTTCTCAAGGTTTAACTAACGGCTAACGTCGGAGTGAGCTGACACCGGTTGCAGCGGCGGTGTCAATCTCCGCCTCCTGCTCCTATCCCCCCCCCCCGCAGGCGACAGTGGGCACGCCGCCCCTGACAAGCAGCAGCTCAGCAGCAGTCGGACAGGCCGGCACGTCCTCCGCAGCGACGCCAGGAATAGACTTCACACTCGCCAAGCCTCGGACATACCCGCCGCGACAATTGACCGCGAGCTGTCACCAGAGGGGAGCAGATGTTCAGAGGTCGTCTCCCTCCATAGCGTAGACACTGCACTGGCGCGAGGATGGTGCTAAGGGAAGTGTGTCTAACTCTAGTAGGATGTAAATAACTGTTTTACCCCGCTGACTAAAGCACATATTGTTATCCGTTTTTAACTGTATGACTTAATCGTGTTTGGATGACTTTAAGTACACCCCAGAAACTATGGGACCGGGAGATACCTATATTTTATCATTATAATTTAGTAATGTTTGATAGAGATAGTTCATCAATACATGAACACGACATGTCATTATGAGCAGACATACGCAGATTCCGGCCTGCTTGAGCTCCAGTGAGACTGTTCAGCAGCCAATCAGCGCCTTTTGAGTGGCTTCTCGTTAACAAGGCATTTTGTTCCCGAGAGCGAGAAGAATGGGTCGACCGAGGCGGCACGATCATCACGATTGAAAAAATGGTCGCGGAAGGCGATCGAGTGTCCTCCTTGAGTTCACCCGCGGATACATCGGGCAGGAATTGGCATAATCCCACTAATCCGCCGCCTGCCCGTTTGTGACCGCGAGGTGGCATTACTGCGTCAGAAAATGGGCGGTACCATATAACAGTAATTCACATCACAGCCTCGGCCGTCCCACAGTCACCGCCTGCCTCCTGCTGTCCCTCCCCCCCTCCCCCCGGTGACACCCGGCCGTAATACCGGCATCAGTGGCCCGTCATCGCACCGTCACTCCGGCGTCATCAGCTGACAGTTTATGGCGTCATCGAGGCCGTCACTGCTGCGCCACCAGGCCGTCATCGGGCCGGCGCTGGCCGTCATCGGGCCGGCGCTGGCCGTCATCGGGCCGGTGCAGGCCGTCATCGGGCTGAGACGGCGCGCGGTGTCGCGGTGTGTCAGGATCGGTTCACCCCCGGGACGTGCCATGGCGGCCGGGGGTCCGGCTGTCGACGGCGGTAAACATCAACTGAAGGTCCGCACCGATCGCCGTGCGTTCACAGGACAGACCGCGCCGACAGGCTGACCAGCTGGCCGATATGCCGGGAGTCTATGTCGAAACGCTTATCAACATAGACCTACACCTGCACATTCCCGGCCAAATCCCGTTTCCGTATCCACCATCCCCAGCCCTCAACATAGTTTCAACATAGCCGACCGGCCGACCGACCGACCGGCTGACCTGTTGACTGACCGGCTGACCGACCTACCGGCCGACCAACCGACGGACCAACCGACCGACCGGATGACTGACCGACTGACCGACTGACCGACCAATCGAAGGTTCCATCTCAGATTGCATACGTCATGGCAGCGACTGGCTGCACAGTGGACACTGGACAGTTAAGTGACATGACGAATAACACAAACAGAGTTACGTACGCAAACCTAGAGCAAAAAAACTGCTGCCCTCCCACGCATGAGGTGATTTCGGATCGTATTGACTGCGTACTGATTTTAGTAATGTGGCAAACGAAATATTGGAGAGTTAACATCATTTTTATTCTGTATCTGTTTCTGTGCCTTTTTTCACCGCTGCACTGGTCGGTGATAACAGTGATATCGTCGCATTGCGTGACAGCGCAATTTTATCGGTGCTTGTATGAAGTCAAATACATTAGGTTCTCATCCACTAGCGCTAAATGGTGCCAGCGTTTGATAACATTCATCTGGGGATTTCGACGATGGATCGACCAAGGCATTACACCACAATATTGTATTTTGGCTGTCATTTGTCTTGGTGTTTATCATAGGCGGGGGAGCCAGCTGTGCCCACGAACAAATTATCCGAGCAGCGGTTTTCACGATAAAGCCTTGGGCACTTTTTGGATGTCACTCAGCAGGCCTACATTCGGCGGCTCGAAGTTCACAAACCATCATAGTTATGACATCAAACATAAATTAAATAAACATGCAATGAGCTGAGGAGCATTTGTGCAATCTTGGATTTTTTCACGTGACCGCTTGACCTTTTTGTATGAGCAGCCAGGACAATTTCTCAATTGAAAGTAGAATTTCCGTTTGAAGAAGACTCAAGCCTAGTCAATGTTCTTTCAGATAGACAAATACAAAAATTGCTTTCGACCTCTTAGTAGGATTTTTTAGCCTCCCATTAGGATAGATCGACAAAAAATATACATCTGTTATTTAGTCTAGGGGCCCAGGGGGTAATCATAGGCGATGAAGCCATCTGTGCTGCTAGCGAAAAAAAATCCGAGCAGCGGTCTGGAAGATATAGCCTCGGGAACTTTTGGAGGTAACTCAGAGGCTCGTTACATTTGGCGGCTCGTTCTTCACAAACCATCATAGTTATGACGTCAAACATTTTATTGAAGAAAAAAACTTGCATTGAACCAAGACAATTTTTGCGATTTTGCGATCTTGAATTTGTATATTTATATTTTTGGACACGTGACCTCTCGAGTCTTGACCTATTTTTTGATGAGTGACAACAGTTTTTCAAATGAAAGTATGATTTCCGTTTGAAGGCGATTCAAGCGTGGTTCATTGTCTTTGAGTTAAATAAATAAAAAGTGGCTTTCGGTATCAAAATAGCCCTTTTAAACCTTCCAATATCGACTCTATGCGGTTTGCTTCTGAAAATTGCCCGAAGCTTTATCTTGAAAACTTCTGGTTGGATTATTCTATCGTTGATACATCTTGATTTCCCGCCTATAATAACCTCCTGGACTAAATTACAGAGATAAATTTTAAAAAAATCGTTTTTTATCTATCATATTGGGAGGCTAAAAAAAATAAGAGGCCGAAGAAAAAAATGTGTTTGTCTATCGGAAAGAACATAGACCAAGCTTGAATCGTCTTCAAACTGCAGCTTGATTTCAATTGATACATTTTCTGGTCATCTAAAATTAGGTCAAGCGGTCACGTGACCAAAACACAAACAAAAAATCCCGGAATGCACGAATGCACGAATGCTCCTTGCTTCAATGCAAGTTACTACAATAAATATGTTTGATGTTGCAACTATAATGGTTTTTGAACGACGAGCCACCAAATGTAGGCCTGCTGAGTGAGTTTCCGAAAGTGCCCGAGGCTTTATCTTCAAAACCGCTGCTCGGATATTTTTCGTTGGCACAGCTGGCTTCCCCACTTATGATTACCACCCAGACCAAATTACAGCCCAAAATAAAATATGGTGGTGTTAATTGTATTTTTCTGGTCGATCTATCGCCTATCCCCATTTATGATACACCATATCTAAATAAATATACATACTATTTAAATAAAATAAACAATATTGAAATTCCTTCCGTGATTTATGGGAAAATATGAATATGAGCGACCAGGCCCGGCCCGGCCCGAGCCGGCCCGGCCCGAGCCGACCCGACCCGACCCGACCCGACCCGTGGCGACGCTTTTGAGAAGCTTATATCTCTGTAACCGCACGTCCGATTGGCAAGCGGTCTTCTTTGCTGAGCAGCCCCATCCAACCTACCCTGTTTGAGACCAGTGCCGACTCATGTGAGTGACTAGACTACCACTGCGCGTGGCGCGTACCGCGGGAGGGTGTTAACAAGTGTTTTCTTGCAAAAACTCCGCAACGGCTGGGACAATAATGTGTGCAAATTTGGTGTGCTGTTAGGGACCATTTAGCAGCCACGTTCCCACAACTCAGCAGGGTCGGGATGACTGCATGTGCGCATGTGCACGCCCCTATTATATACTACCTCAGAAACGTGAACGGCCGAGCCGATTGTGTTCAAATTTGGTGTGTGATTAGGGACCTCTCAGACGCCAGTTTTTCACAAGTCAGGGGTGTGTCTGCACGTGCGCACGTGCACAACCCTTTTATATATCTTAAGAACGGCTTGGCCTTTTGAGTTTAAATTTGGTGTGTGGTTAGAGACCTCTCAGCCACCACTTTCCCACAAGTCAGGGTGGGATGCCTTTGCACGTGCGCACGTGTGCACTCTTATTTATATCTCAGAAACTACTTGCCCGATCGAATTGAAATTCACCTTTTCCTTCGCGCTCGCTCGATCATCGCCAACTGCGGTACCTTACTGGCACAGTGGAATGGTGATTATATATATAATTATATATAAAATAATAGATTATAATAAGCGCTCGCTCGTCTTTACGTGGAAATAGGGGAAAATCTTATTACGAGCGAGCGCGAAGCACTCGCTCGTCCGTCCGTGGTTACGAGCGAGCGCGAAACGCTCGCTTGTCTTTAAGTGGTATATGGGAAAAATATCATTATGAGCGGCCCAACCCGAACCAACCCGACCCGTGGCGACGCTTTTGAGTAGCTCATATCTTTGCAACCGCACATCTGATTGACAAGCGGGCTTCTTTGCCTGGTGGCCCCATCCAACCTACTTTTTTATATTTTTTACCAGTGCCGACTCATGTGGGTGACTACCACTGCGCGCGGCGCGTGCAGCGTGAGGGGTGTTGAAAGGTGTTTTGCCACAAAAACTCCGCAACGGCTGATCTGATTGTGTTCAAATTTGATGGTGGGTGACAGAGAACGGCGCTTCAGCTGCAGATTTTACACTGGGGGGGTCAAAGTCGAAAGGGGAGCCTCTGCACGTGCGAACGTGCACAGTGCACACCCCTATTATATATCTCAGGAACGGCTGAACCGATTGTGTTCTAATTTAGTGTGTGGTTAGGGACCCCTCTGCGCCGCTTTTCTGCAAGTCAGGGGTGAGTGCCTCTGCACGTGCGCACGTGCGCACTCTTTTTGGTATCTTAGAAACTACTTGCCCGATCCAGTTGAAATTCTCCATACATTTCCTTCACACTCGCTAGTTCATCGCCAACTACGGCGCCTTTCTGGTTGATAATACTAAGTCACAGACGCATACAGTTGAAATTTAAAGCTGACGGAAGAACGGTTAACGGTATTGCTTTTGATCATATACTTAACAACCGTAACAATGATGTAAGGGTAATGTCGATATTGTTTTTAAGAATTGGATGTTGTTACTGAGCAAAATAATGATAATATAAAGAGAGATCAAAATAAGCCTAGTACTCATTGATAATTATTAAAAAAGATAAAACAGAAATAAGAAATAGGAGATAATATTGCGTGCACAGCACTTCATCAGATCTCCGATAATGTCGATATCCCTTAGCTTTGTTCCATTATAATGCTGCAATCTGTGTACAAACATACATATCATTGTTTTAGTCCAATATTTGATATGCCTTTTTCAGTGAGCTATTCATTATGTGATATCATTGTAAGATGGAGCATTGTTGTTGGAGCGTTTTAATCATAAAAGGTTTTGATCAGAATAACTTAAAACGTATTTGAGATATTTTCGATAAACATATGCCATCTTCGGGTTATAAAATTGCATTGAAAATTTCCTCTTTTAACAACTATCTTGTTTCAAAATCAGGCATTTGCATGTTGGTCAATTCATAATGAAAGAAGATTGTCAGGATACCATTACCCAGCTAACTGCTAACAAAAATATTTGTGACAACGTTGTCAAAAATGAAGTTGGAATTTTACGTTGTGACAATGTTGCGACAACGTTGTGAATGTTGTGGAGAGCAAAAATGCATGAACATCGCTATTAATCGTTGCAACAACGTTGCGCCACTGCGATGTCATGCAACTTTGCTCTCGTAACTTCAGAAGAACATCTCGTAATGTGATACAACGACCTAAATTGAGTATATTTACCATCTTACTACGATTAATGAGCGATTTCGTTAGTCACACTAGCCATGCTTGGCAAAAGTATCGTTGTAACAATGTTGTGATAGCGGTTTGTGAGCGTCGTGAGGTAACGGTGTGACAACGTTCCTGGCAGTCTACAAAATAACCCCGTCCTTGTGCTGCAACCTTTTCACAACGTTGTGACGTCAAATTGTTAGCTGGGTATTAACTTGGAAGACAAAATCATAACTTAATCGTACAAATTAATGACACTAAATTCAGCAAGTGCCCACCCGTGAGTTTATGTTTGCCTGGGGCGATGTTCGAAAACAGGAGCGCACGCAGACGAGCGCGTGGACAGGCGATCGCCCAGTGCGGGCCAGTGCCGCTACATGGCTGTTATCTGGCCGTATCGCTGCTATCGGACGGTCGTATCTGGACATCCGGACGGCGTGTTTACATTGGCCGTAAACATTGGGATCCGTAAAGAACAAACAGTCGGGCAGCGATCATTAGCGGCCAGGCCGGGCCGGTCGGCAGGCCGTGATAGCCTCCAGACGACACCGCGCCGTCCACCGCCTCCTCCTCCTCCTCCTCCTCCTCCTCCGCTCCCTGGTCAGCCTGGCCGGGCCGGTCGGCGGGCCGTGATAACCTCCAGACGACACCGCGCCGTCCACCAGCTCTCCTCCTGCCTCCCCCTTCCGCTCCCTGGTCAGCCTGGCCGGGCCGGCGCGGCCGTGATAGCCTCAGACGACACCGCGCCGTTCCAGCGCCTTGCCTCGCTCTTCCTCCTCCTCCTCCTCCGCTCCTGGTCAGCCTTGGTCCGGGCCGGTCTGGCGGGCCGTGATAACCTCAGACGACACCGCGCCGTCCACCCTCCTCTCCTCTCCTCCTGGCCGCCTCCCGCGGTCAGCCTGGCCTTAGGCCCTGTGCACCGCCTGACCTGACCTTTAGCGGCCAGGCCGGGCGGTCGGCGGCCGTATAGCCTCCAGACGACACAGCGCCGTCCACGCTCTTCGTCCTCCGCTCCCCGGTCAGCCTGGACCTGGCCCTGTCACGCCTGACCCTGGCCTGGCCCTGTCACCGCCTGACCCCCTGGCCCTGACTGGCTGGTCTGCCCTGTCACCGCGCTTGAAACTGACCTGGCCTGCGCCTGACCTGACCTTACCTGACCTGACCTGACTGACCTGACCTGACCTGACCTGAACCTGGGACCTACCTGACCTGGACCTGACCTGGCCCTGACCTGCCCTGGCCTGGCCCTGTCACACCCTGACTGACCTGACGGACCCTGGCTGGCCTGGCCTGGCCTGGCCAACAACATATGGTATCAACATAATCAATAACATATGGTATTGTTCCGCATGACTTTCGTAGACATCTTGTCAATAGTGACATTTTGTTTTTGTGACCTGGCTTTGACGTCGGCTTACAATCTCACTTTTGCTCATGCAGGATACTTGCATACCTCGGGAGAACTTTGGGCGAAAATGATCACCCTTTGAATGCTTTTGGCCTATAAACACAACTACCTCGATTTTGACCTTTGACCTGGCCGTGACCTGAGAAGTGATCTTAATTTGAAAATGTTGCGTATGCTCTGCATGCTTCTCTTCGAGAGCTTTCGGTTTTTGTCTTGCGCGTCTCACTGCAATTATTATTCCGTAAGACAACGATGCGGTAGAATCTGCCACCCCTTCAACTCTGACAATGGCGGACGGGGTGTCCCAACTCCCAGCCACTGCTGTCAGTGGGCCAGCTAACATGGTGCTATCGCCGCAGGGCATTTACGTAAAACAGGCTCCACTAGAGGCAACAGGTGGGCGGCCGAATTTTGAGCGCTGATTGGTTGTCGGCGCAGGCCCCGCCCCCTGGTTGCAATGCCGCCGCTGACCGCGCCGCTCTGTTTGTTTGACTTGGCTCGGGGTAGAGCAGCGGTTCCCGTCCAGCGCGGGTCAGACACACGCCGGTCCCAGCTCTACAGAAGAGACGGACGGTCGCCATTGCTCGGTGTTGTTAAGCTTTGACGACCAATGACCTCACGAATAGGGGAAATGTTCCGATTAGCGACCCCCTTAGGTTGAAGCGCGCTGGTGCTTATGCTGTCATTGTTCGCTACGACTTTGGAAACTTGTTTTAGGAAGATGAACATTGTCTACCATAATATGGTCTTCTTTATTCACACATGCATGTAATTTAATCGCAAATTGCGATCTTGCAAGCCCCTGCAAAAACGCAAATAGGGAACTTGTTCCCAATTTGCGACCGGGATGATTAATCATCCCAACTTTAGCACTATGCATGTATTTTGCTTTATAAGGTTTAATTTCACTCCTATTTGGGGCAGAGTCAAAATTCAAAAACCATCTTCTCGGTCGTAACGAAAGGAAGCCATTGGAGTCCAATTTTGAGCTTTCTGGCCAGCGGGCTACCTCTGAAGACCTCCGGGCGCAAATAGGGAAATGTAAGTGTTCCGAATCTAAGTCAGCATAAAAGTAACCGACACACCTATGCAACGGAAACCTACGCAAAAATAAACAGTTATATATGACAAATTACGAACAAAATATGCTTTTTAATCAAGAAGTACTGCAGTGGTAAAAACGCATCTATTAAGTGCGTTAAACGGCGTAAGAAAACACGTGGTTTCTTTCAGCACACCTGCAGTGCACTATCATATAAATACACATGCAGAAAAAGGTTTAAACTGGTAAAACGCACATGGCCGATTTAGTCATGCATGTTTTGAAGTTGTATTTGATGTAAATTTATTTGTATGGTGGGAGGTCGCAAATTGGGAGAGGTCGCTAATAGAAACATTTGCCCTACCTACTGGATAGTCGGTTACCAGTTTGCCTTTTTCTGATATTCGTAAAAATATATACTGCACTTATTGCTTTAGTTTGCTTTATTAAATAACTATTTTCTGCAGAGTGCAGCCACATACAAATCATCACTTCTACGATGACTCGCAAAAATGCAGCAAGCTGGTTTTAAAGTGACTAGAACTATCAGTTCAGAAATCGTAGTTACGATCGAATCATGTAAACGATGACAATTTATTTACAGTTGGCTAAATTCCTCTCAGTCTAGAAGCAACTTGAGAGAGCGTTTCATTTTCACGATACAAAGCGTAATAACACCAAAACGACCACTTGATACGCTCAACAGCTCGCGATAGAGCGATGCATGACGTCAGCACTTAGTGGTGTCAACTCAGATGTCCGACTCGGGTCAGAGTCGTTAGTGGTTTCAACTCAGATGTCCGACTCGGGTCAGAGTCGTTAGTGGTGTCAACTCAGATGTCCGACTCGGGTCAGAGTCGACGGCGCGCAGTGATGGTCTGCAGGCGTGATACCATCACAACGTCACACCATCATCACATCACAACGTCACACCATCATCACATCACAACGTCACACCATCATC
>VOPJ01015946.1:0-11626 GCA_014673585.1 Semibalanus balanoides | reverse complement strand
TAGCAACTGCGGAAGCTGTACAGTGTACATAAGTCCGAACTTTTTGTGTTTTTTTTATTTTTTCTTGGGGGGGGGAGCAAACTATGGTTTCGGAAACTGGGGGTATGCCCCCTGGATCCGCCCCTGATATGTGCAAGGGTCATTATTGGGTCCGCAATGGTGGGGCCCCCTCGTGGCCCGACGGGGCCCCCTTGAGGTCGTGCCACCCCCCCTTACAAAAATCCTGGTTGCGCGCCTGCCCACGCCCCTGGTGCCTACCTACCGATGCCAGGATATAATTTCCGACTGCATTGTGCCGTCGTCGCAGATCACAGCACACGCTGAACTGAATGACTGAATATTGACTGTGACAGTCTCCGAGACATTCACAGGAATGAGATCGACAACTGCATAAGTGACGTGACCTGTGTTACGGCGACAACCTAACGTTTAATGCGTTTTTTTGTGGATGTGCCACTCAGCAGTGCCTCAAGTCATTAACATTGGGGTGCCGTGAGTCAAGCTCCTGCCTCTGCTCTCTGTACGCAGAGCTGCGGCCAAACAACATATTGAATCCCCTGAAGTGGAAATTATGCGTAGCGACTAGCAGGAGTGTGGATTTATATCTTACGCACCCCAATATTGACCTGGCAAGGGCCCTCTCAGATCTGCTAAGTGGCAAGTGCCCTCTCCTTTCCTTTCAGGTCTGGCAAGGGCCCTCTCAGGTCTGGTAAGAACCCTCTCACACCTGTAGCGCCCCCAATGATATTTTTTAATCAACACCTATGTCGACTTGAAATCGATCATTCTGATTCTCTTAGTGTAAATCTTGTATCATGATGTCGCAGAGCATGACCCGTGGGTTTCCTTACTCACTGATTCGCCGTAGTTACCTATACCCGACACGAAACAGACATGTTTCTTTGCTCTATTTCCAAGCACATGCCAAGGTTACTTACTAGAACAAGGCACATGCGTTCAGGGGATTGAAAAGAGCCAGCAGTGATGTGATGAGGTAACCAAGGCAATATATAAGCATACATATATGCAGTGGTGGGCACAGTTCCGCTTATTCACTAACCGCTAACTAGCGTTTAGCGGATTAGCGTTTCCGCTAACTTTGGAAAACGTTAGAGGACCAATTAGATTCCGCTTTAGTTATTTCCGCCAACTTCAAGTCCGCTAATAAAATTCATACATGTGTGTTGGATGTTTTATTTATATTACGCAGCTTGCTACTTGTTCGTCGTTTACATCTGCCCATACTTATTTGATATTACCAATTTGTCTGACCTTAGCACATTATTGTATGTACCTAAAACATGAACTAGGAGAAGTTAGCACAGCGAAACACAGTGGCGCAGCCAGACCCTCAGAAAGGGGGCAGGCCAATCATGGTGCCCTCCTCTCCAACAAAAAAACACCTGGATATGAGAACCTCTACGGAGTTTGGCAACTTTATTTCAGGAGGTCTCTTTTTAACCCGCGCCCCACTGGGGGTGTTTGAAGTTTGAACACCCCCTCCTGTTTTTTTTTTCTTCTTCAAGATAACGAAAAAACGGCGGCGCGTAGCGACGCCAAATTTGGCACAACTAATCAATGATCCTTTCCGCACATTTTGCGAAAATTCCAGCTTCGTATCGGGTTAGGTCAGGTTACCAGGTCAGGTCAAGTGACCCCACCTACAAAACAGTTTGCGGTCGTGCCATGCCCACAGTTTCTAACGGATCGATATCAAACTTTTAGGATTACATCAAGTCATCAGCATCTACAAAATGTGTATCTTGGATTTTTGATATCGGTGACCTGAGGTCGGGTCAATTTTGTGACCTCCCATTATAAGTCAATGGAGAAATATTCAAATGCTTTCTTTTTCGACGATATCTATCCATTTCCTTCTGGACAATGTTATAATATGATATTATGTATGATCCAAGTGCAGGTTTTGCTCAGGGACTCTTACGGGGCCATCTGAGGTCATCCGAGGTCACCAACACCTTTTCGTCAATAACTCTAATCATTAATGAAGATAGAGAGTGTAACTTTCAACCAAATGGTGTTTGTCTTGTCAAGACAACATATCCCTGATATTGCCAACATGACCTACTTGGGTACCACTTGACCTTGACCTGAGTATTTTTTTTAGTTGACCTAAACATGATCATATTTGACATATTTCAAGCGACTTGACAAGACAGAACACGAGGCGTTAACAGTATTGCGTCATCTTGGTTAGGTAAAAAATATTCGCGAAAAATATTTTCTTTGCCAAAAAATTAGCATTTTGGACTAATAACCCTATCCTGGAGGGATAAAATATTACTGTAATCCTTGTCGGGGGGGGGCTTATTCGGCTCCCTTCAGATCTCCGCTGCTCATAAGAGCTAGAAACATGAAACTTGGTGTGTGCTAAGTCGACAATGAACCTATTTTGTCAAATTTTGGTGACCTTTGGATCATTATCTTCAAGGTCAAATGACGTCATCAAAAATTATTTTTGTCAAAAACATGATATTTTCAAGGAACCTTGCCATTAATCTCGGAAACTATGGCAGCTAGGAGCATCCGACAAATCGCTGTAAAGTGGTTTTATTGTCGTTCACCCTTAAGCTCAGAAATGACCTTAGGTCATGGTTTGACTGTAAGAGGTCAACAACATGTTAAAAACCTGTTTTTCAGCAATGTTTGTTCGCTAAATAACTTTTTTAGATAAAGTAATATAACAGCACTTATTTTGGTAACCATTGTGTTTCTCAAACGTCCATTGCAAGTTCTAACATATCAATCTTTGTCAAATCAAAAAATTTGACCCCGGTAAGGTCCAAGGTAAGGTGACGTAAATCGCAAATGCCATATCAAAAGAACGCCGTATTGACGAACAAACATTGAGCCATTTGTGAGTCAATATGATGTTCTTGTCACGAGTTATTGATAAAAAGGTGTTGGTGACCTTGAATGACCTTTCAAAAGGTCACCGACTAGAAAATTCATCCTATTCATCAAGAAGGGCCTAAAGATGACATGATACTGAAATAATTTGATTGATGCAATGCATTCAACCCTCGTTTTTCATTTTTCACCATATACTTATATTGGAAGGTTAGCATTTGACCTGACATCAAGGTAATCAAAATCATTTTAATATCACCGCCTGAAACTTTCAACACATATGAGTTGCATTTCTCTCACATATCTTCCGGGTTTTTTAAACGTCTGAAAAATAAAAAACTGCATCATTTTGTGAAAAAAGAATAAGTTTTCAAAAAATTTGATTTCAAAAACAAAATTTTGAATTTTGAGATAGCCATTCTGAAAAAAAAACAATCAATTTCTCTACCGATGTCTTTGCCTAACACTTCTTTTCCCCAAACACAACCCTGCTATGAGTGCTTAACATCAAAGATTTTGTTGTCAAAACGTCTCGCCGAAACGCCCCGCTAAAACTGCCTGCGACCGCTCTAATAATTCAATTTGAAAAAAAGTACCCATTCGATGCGACAATGAAACGTTGGGAGCCAGCAAGTTTGAAGATCTGATTGAGCTATGAATGACCCATACGCGAAAAACCTCAAGGGGGGCCGATTCGGCCCCCCCACAGTAATAGGGTTAATGACCTCTAGAGTCTTAACTATTGACCTGACGTCAATTTTGAGGACATACTTGCAATTGCAAATTTCAGTGACAAGCGATAGTTTTTTGTTAACGTTTGTTTCTAGATGGCATAGTTTCCGAGATGTTTGGGGGTTCTGGGGAGATGTCTAAATTGGCCTAAATTTGACCTTCGATGACCTCCTGGTGCCTGAGTTTAACGTGAACGGAAAAAAAAAAGTCTGAAATCGTTTCGAAATGATTGTGAATACGGTCGAACAGTATTTTTTGTTTTGGTCTACGTGCCGGTAGGAGCCGAGTTAGGGGGGGTTCAACACCCCCCCCCAGTCGGGCGAAGGAAATGCAGAGGCCCAGTGGGGCGCGGGTTAATAAAACTTTTGATGAGCTGGATTGGACCAGAACCCGCAATACCCTCAGAGAGGCCCCTAAACCAGGCACGTAGTCAGGAGATCGTCCGGGGGAGAGGTACTTCAAAAGGGCCTCTTCCCGATCGTTGAAAGGCATCCATGGTAAAGGTAATCCCTCCATGGTAATCCATGGTAAATCCATGGTATCCATGGTAAATCCCAAGCGCTGAAAGGTCCAAGTAAAACGGATGAAAAGGATCGTTACAAGGATGGAGAATGCAGTATGACAAGTATGACATGGGCAATACAAACTTTTAGGAGCTTGAGTTAGCAAACTGCCATATCAACTTTGGAACTAGCGACACTTATTTGAAATGAGGTATACCAACTTCGATTTTGTTTTGCCTGAGACCTAAAACCCTTAAATAAATTACGCCACGGAGCGGTGCGAAAATTTTGAGTCTTATGCCCAGGATATACATTGTCATCGATACGTTGCATTGTGCATGGTGTGGACCTCCTGAAATGTTATTGTGCGTTTTTAAGTGCGGTAAAAGTGCTAAAGCAAGCTATTTTGTCAAATCATACAGGAAAGTAGCAATATAACACATAAATGCGCCGAGAAATAATTGTACGATTTGTGAATCCACATTAAATTATAATTTGTAATAAAACTGCGACCGAATTGCGGCGCGAAATTTTTAGTTTGATTCCCTTGACAACTGCATTCTTACTATTAAAAGGGTCAGGGTCCCTTCAGATCTTCTAAGGACTCCTCCAACCTTTTCTAAGTCCTTCCGACCTGTTCAGGGACTCATCTGTGATTCGCCAAAAGACATTATGTGGAGTAGGTAATATATACTTGGATATTTGTCACCTTGTCAACATGCTCAGAGACATGCTCGACCTGTCCTGGTGCCCCTCCGTGGTGACTAGAGGACAATTCGGCATGTTCAGGGGCCCGTCTGACCCACCAAGGGGCACTTTCTGTCTGGTCAGGAACCCCTCTGACCTGCACAGGGGTCATTTGCACTTCCCAGGTGCTCTCCAGCCTGCTCAGGGGCCCTTACGACCTGGCGAGGGACTGCGCTGGCTGCTTTGTCGAACAGACTCGATGGACCCCAGGGAAAGCTAGAGAGGCCCCTGAACAGACCCTAGCGGCCCATGGGCAAGCTCGAGAGTCCTCTGAACGTGCTCGAAGCCCCTGGGCAGTTTTTTGGGCCCCTGAGTGGCTCAATTGGCCCTTGTACATGCTTTAGAAGACACTGGGCTGTTGTTTAGGCCACTGGGAGGGCTCATTTGGCTCCTGGTCATGCCCAAGAGGCCCCTGACCAGATTGTTGGGCCCCTTAGTGGGCTCAATGGGCCCTTCACATGCGCGAGAGGCCTCTGGACAGGTTTTGGGGCCCTCAAGTAGGCTGCATGGCCCCTTGACATGTTCGAGAGGCCCCTGTGTATTTTTGGGGGCCCTGGGTGGGTCCAATAGGCTCCTGGACATGCCCAAGGGGCCCCCTGGGTTGGCTTCGAAAGCCCTTCAGTGTCTTTGAGAGCCCTTTACATGCACCAGAGTGACCCCTCGCCTGGTTCGAGGGCTCCTCTGCGGCTTTTTTTTAATCCATTTAGCTAATACAAATGGTATCTGGGTAAATCCCAGTGGGCCCCTGTGAACCGTAAGGGGAATCGCCCCCTTACCCCGGCTGTGTCCCTGGCGAAACGCGAAAATCGAGCCGCGTTTGCTGCCACTATTTGCCACTGTTCTCCTGTCCTTGGAAGGCTCTTCCTGGCGGTATTGTGCTCCGACCGACACGTCCCAGGCTCCTGTGTGCGGGCAGACAACCCAGGCACCGCGGGCAGACAAACTGCACGCGGTGCTGTCCGCTTTAGACACAGACACAGGGCCGCCGGGCGGCGAGGAGCGAATATAGAGAGCGTAACGAGCCGTGTCCAGGATGAAAGTCAGCACTCGGACGTCAATCGAGCGTGACGAGCGACGGTCTGCGGCAGAGTGGCGACGGTCGCCGCAGGGGAGCGTGCTGCACGTGCTTACAAAGATTGTGTGGAATCCTGTGGGCACTGGGTGGTTTCAGAGTTGTGGCTACTCGGAGACAAACCGTCGAGCTGGCCAGTGCAGCGCGGAAGGCTGCAAAAGCGGCATGCATTTCCATTTCATATTGTCTTTCTTTAGCCACCGTTAGCTTCAGAGTATTGCAGCCTCCACTCCTCACTGTCGTCTATTTCCGTACGAGTGAATTGTATTTCCCTGTCATCGACATCGCGCTTTTCACCGTGTGAATAATGTATTCACTCCTGCAGCGTGTTGTTCCTGATGATGGAAGTATTCACTTGCATATCCCATCCACGAAGGCAGTAAGGAATACTCATGCTGAACGAGTCGCACAAAGATTTTGGATTTACATCAAAGTCTTCCACATGCATGCACATATTATGATATCCATTATGTATATGGTATTATCCCGGTAACCCATGCATCTGTTCCACCCGTCTGTTTCTCCCCACCGTGTGTGCAGACTTGTACTGGATTCCAATGGAATCGAATCTGACTCCGGAATCGATTCTGTTCGAACTGGAATCGGAATAGGATTCGATTACATAGGTATATGGATAGAATTGGAATTATTGTATATTATTTATATATGTTCTTATATTTCATTTGATAACAATATTTGAAATCAGAATCCGGAATTCAAATTTGCTGTTCTAGTGATTCCTTTTAATTTCGTAGATAATCATTCTGATTTTGGAATCTGAAGTTTTTCTGAAGGAAATTTGTTTCTTGATCAGTTGAGCTTAAGCCCGCGATCACTGGGGGGGGCCTTTTTAAGCCCCCCCCCCTGAGGAATAATCTAAATATATAACGAAGAACATTGCACTATCAACGCCACCTTTTAGTACCTGACCGCGCATTCTTTTCACACCCTTGCATTTTTTTTTTTAAATTCGTCAGTAATTTTTGGAGATAATGCCAAGTTTACTGACGTCACTACTACAACACTGATTTAAGACACAAAATCAGCTCAACTTTAGGAGAACTGTACGAAGTCATGTAATAGACAAAATGGAATCCGAAATAAGGAGAAGAAGCAAATGTCAAGGGGCTACAAATGGCTATCTCAGAGATTTTTGAAGAAAAAAACAAATTTGACCCAACTTTTTTCAAAAAGTCTTACTTTTTGAAAAAAACGACCAACAAAAGATCAAAAACATTTTAAAGATATTAAAAAACCTGGAATTTAATGTAAAATAACTATATCATATTCAACAACCATATACCAAATTCAAAATGAATATCTGTACTTTCGACTGAGAGATGACATCTAAGGTAATGGGTAACTCGCGACGTCAAATTTGGATTCATTTTTGTCCTTTGGACCAGATACAGACAAATAAAGAGCAGCACTGTATTTCTGAGACAACACCGGTCTAGAAAAATATATTGATTTACTGTATTGATCCATTTCAAATTTTGATCTTTTGTGACATGACTTTGACCTTTACTTGACCTTGCATTCACGTACTTTGAATCAGGTGTTAAAATGAGTATCAATTTCGTGTCCTACACGTAACATAGCATGTACAACATGTGTTGCATGACTTTCGTATAATTTTTTGGCATAGTGACCTTATGTGACCTGACCTTGACATTTTGCCAAAAATCCCCGATTACTCATTCTGGATGTGTTTCAATACATTTGAGAGCAATATGGGTGATTCATGGTTGCAACCAATTGCTTTGAAATGGAAAATATGGTCATACAATTTTTGTCTGTAAACTTTGACCTTTGACCTGACCTGTGACGTCACCACTGACCTCTGGAAACACAAATTATTTTTACGTCCCGATTAATTCCTGGCTATCGATTGCCGTTGGTTCACCGCGATCGTTCTATTTGGTTCCGAAGATAACACAGGGGGGGCTAACCCCCCCCCCCCCCTAGTGACATCGTGTTACAGAAATACCCCCGTGAACTGTCGGTTAAAGGGACTGTCCCCAACTTAACATAAGATTTGAGTTGAAATGGCCATTTTTGCGTGCTTGCATTGAAATTAACATGTATGGTAATGTTAAACAACCACTGAGGTCGAATCAGCAGAGAAACTTGAGTTTGGTTTTGACATCTGTACATCCCCAGTCCCCAAGTATTGAATGGTGGCTCCGCAGCGATGTCGTAGTCTCTCTTATATAAAGTTTGATTACAGTTCGACTTGTTTACCTTTGCCATAACTAAGCATACACTCAGTCCTATATGGCAAGCGGTGAAGGTTTTCTTTAAAAAAAAAATCACTTCATATACGTATCAGCCCAATTTAAAACATATTTTTTATGAAATTGAGCACTGTTTGTGAGAAACAAATGTCATAATCGTGCTCGGCAGCATTCACTTCATATTTTGCACTACAAGTGACGTACATTTGACACATTTTTTAAGGTGGGAGTGTCCCTTTAAGCAATAGCTAGTCGTTTTTTGTTTGCTTAATGTGGGCCAATACAAATGCCAAGTAATTATACTTATTTAAGTGGAAGCATGCAACGATCTTGCCTTATGGTAATATTATGTTATTGTACATACCTACATACACTTCATAATATTATCATATCTTTGAAAACATTGATTTCACTGTGTATTATATTGCAAAATAGCTGCTTACAATATGTTCATTAATTATCATTATTGGTATGTTTGGATGTTATTTTGTTTTGAACCTGTGTTTGAGTGTAACCTTATTAACTGCCATGGTTTTGCAGCACAGGCCAGTTTTCCGACAGAATTCGTGAAATTTATTAAAATTTTATCTCAAAATAGACATATAAAATATACTTGTGTTATATACCTACTTGTTATGGCTATTCGTGTCATTCACATCATTTATCCAAAATGTAGGTATATATTAGTGGTGCCAGTTTCAGAAAATATTTGTCCAATGTCCAACAGATGTCCAAGACCATGGTCAGCTGTCCGTCCGAAACTGTCTGAAGATCATTGTTTGTCCGAAATTCGTCCGAAAGCAGAAACAAAGTGTATGATATGGAATTTAAATTGTCTAGTGTATCATTCACAATATATAAATAAATATAGGCATATGTGTCAAATAACGCTACAGTTAGGATATCAGAAAGCCAAAATCATTATATATCCATTTAAATACACGATACACCATCCTTGGGCATTGGATGTCCGAAAATGTCCAAAGAAATATGCTTATGTCCGACCGAACACCGATCGGTGTTCGGACAAATTCGGATTTCCGAAAATGTTCACACCGATTGGCACCATTAGTATATATGATTAGACATCTTTTAAGAAGAGTGGAATCATATTGAAATCAATGGAATCGGATTCGGAATCAAGCTTTTCAGGTGCCCTGTAATCGGATTAGGAATTGATTCCCCTATTAAGATATATATTGGAATTATAATCGGAATCACACAACCTGGCTTGGCATGGAGTCGGAATCGATTCCGCTGAGGCGGAATCAAGCACATGTCTGCGTGTGTGAGAGTGGTATGCAAAATAATGTAAATAAAATGCATACGTCACACAATTTCTCACCTGAAATATCAGGGAGATGGAATTACTCGTTTCAAATGAGCCACTATGCTTGTTCTTAGCATGGCATCTACTTTGTATCTCTAGCTGTAGCTTGTATGCTGGTTAGCTTACGTGCGAGAGAGTTCATACATATATTGATGTAGTATTTTTCAGAGTTATCAAGAAGATTAAATTATTTGATATATTACAAAATTCAGATATTTCGGCACACATTGTGGCGCCTTCTTCAGTGAAATGGCGCGATGATTTTATTCAACAGGTCAAGATTATTACCAATACATTATGTCGCCCCACTGTGGACAACATCAGATAGAAACTTCCAAAACTTGGAGATTCCGGGAATCTCTACTGAAAATATACATATTAGTTCAGGTCTATACCTTGAATACGCATATTTGTGGATTATCAATTTTCGACCTCAAGAAATATATCAGTCTCTTTTAAAAGATAAAAACGCATACACACGCAGACACATCAGAAGACAGGTAATAACCGAGCTATAAATACAAACTAGTCCAATATAACTATGTCCCTATTAGATTAAGATCCAAAGTAGCAATGTCACTAAAGATGAGATGTCACTATAGGTGGCAATGTCATCAAACTCAATGCCGTCACAGTACATGTTGATACAGGGGTCACATGGCTATACATCACTGACGGTCACGTTTCAGCAGTATATCCCATATGGGGCTCAGACGCACTCCTCCTTCATCCAAGTTCAAAAGGTAGGGCTTGACCTGCATTGATTTCTGGATGGCCTCCCTTGACCTTCCCGCTTCTTCCAATGGGCCTTCAGTCGCGATGGTTTTGGCCTCGAGGGGGTTCATCTCTCCTGCACATGTTGTGAAGTGTCTGGCGGTCGCAGATTTGTCTAGTCGCGTCTAGTCGCGGATTTGTCTAGTAAAAATACTACATCAATATCTGAATTACCTGAGGAAAAGCTATAATGACTCTTAAGTCTTATTTAGTTCATACATATTTAAATAATACATGTTGCTTTTGTACATACAGTCTAGGGTAAATGTTCTGTCCGTGCAAAAGTTCTGTCCGCTGTTTCTGCCTCTGTCTGTCGCCACTGTCGGTGCTGCACGCAGTGGAATCCAATGCAATTACTATAGCCCTCTCCCCCGGTGTAAGCAAGAAAGCCCACATGTGACGTGTGTCTTCCCAAAACAATCACGAAAAGCGCATATTTATTATCAGAACGTTCCTCCTATTTTACATCCCCTGTAACTGCCTATGGTTTTTAATTTTGGTACTTGTCCTTTTACCACATCAAAGACCAGTACATTGTAAGTTCAAAAATGTTTTTGACACGAAAATCGGTCCAAGCATATCCCTCGCACCGACGGGGGGGCGGATATCCGCCCCCCCACAGGTTTTTCCGGACTAGCGGGAAAACGGCGCGCGGGGGTTAGCGCCGCAAATATTTGTATGATCGGTGTTGGGCCATCAAAATTCCGCACACTTTCTTGAAAAAATTGACTTCGGCTAACTTTTCGAAAGGTCACGTTGTCAGGTACATGTAAATGACCTGACCCAAAGTCACGTTTTTGTAAGTTTGAGCATCTTGCCGAAGCCACAGTAGTGAACCAAACAGGGTTTGGAAACACTCACAGTGTGTAATAAAGGCCTTCGAATCTACAGTTCGTTTATCTTGGATTTGCATATCAGGTGACCGTGGGGGTCATTGTCAATTTTTCGTGAGACTTCCCATTATAGTGGCTATTGGGGAGAAAATTGAAATGCGCACCAAGGTCGAACAAAACCTGACTAAATGTGGTTCGTATTATCCTAATCACTAGTTGCTGAAAAATTCAAAAAATAAGAAGCAAGTGGTATTTTTCTTCCGTGACCTCGTTAAGGTCAAATCCAATGTGCCAAAAGGTCATATGGTTTGTGTACAATAACTCAGGTCAGGTCAGGTTATTTTTTTTAGTTTGACCTTGCTAGATAAAAAGATATATGGTTCGATGCGCCGTGATGTAAGAAACATGATGGTGGCATAATTACTGCTCTACCTTCAAAACTTAAGAAGTTATTAACAAAACACTTTTTCAGTAAAATTAAGCATTTTGAACTTCGCTGACCTCTGGAGCCTTAACTATTGAACTGATCT
>VOPJ01015945.1:0-12368 GCA_014673585.1 Semibalanus balanoides | reverse complement strand
GACTAAAAACTGTGGCTGTGGTATGACCACATTATTTTGGAGGTAAGATCACGTGACGTGGTCTAGTGCCCTGATCTGATATGACCCGGGGTAAAAAGTCCAACTATGTGTATAGTTAATGACCAAACAGCTGTGCCAAATTTTTCGGGGCTGTGCACATCCTTGTCCTCACTATTTATGAAAAACCGGAGGGGGCGGAAAGCACCCTCCCGGCCGTGCGTGTGTTAACGCTTAAAAGCGTCTTTCTATCTAGATGATAGAAACGCGAAAATAGCGCTCATCAACAATCAGATTCCCATTAACTAGTACGGCCTTGACCCTGCAACTCAGCCAGGACGCCAGATATCCGCGGCTGAGCCGTCTTGCGGGCTGACCTGAACATCTCAGGGACAGCTCAATACGGCTACCCCCACCAGCAATCAAATCGTGACGCCCATTTTATAAGGCACATTCTTTGGGGCGGCCAAAACTTTTAAATGCCTTCTGTTAAATTCATAGTAAAATAAAAAATAATTGACATTGTAACGTTAATCCGCAGTAAAACCGATTTGCAGTTTCAGCCTTGCTGCAATATCATTGCCCTACTGCCTACTGTCCCCACTGCACCACCCTACTGCCTCCTCTCTCCACTGTATCGCCCCTGCAGTCTGCACCTGCACTGGACAGTTCTGTGCTGCCTCAGTATACACCGTCCATTACCCCGGGTCCTGACTGACCACCAGCAGCGGTGCGGGGTGATTTGGGCCAGGGTCAGTAGCCAGCAGCAGCAGTGCGCCCTCACCTGCCCCCCTGGTCGGCAATCGATGGGTGGTGCTGATGGCGGCCCACTGCTGCCGCTGGCCAAACCTAGGCCTAGTGACGCTAGTGGTACGGCCGGTGGCGGGCGGCGGGTGTCAACACGACTCAGCTGGTCAGGTGTGAGGTGAGTCACGACTCAGACAGCCAGGTGTGAGGTGAGTCACGACTCACCAGCCGGTCAGGTGTGAAGTGAGTCACGACTCAGCTGGTCAGGTGTCAGGTGAGTCACGACTCAGCTGGTCAGGTGTGAGTTGAGTCACGACTCAGCTGGTCAGGTGTGAGGTGAGTCACGACTCAGCTGGTCAGGTGTGAGGTGAGTCACGACTCACCCAGCCAGGTGTGAGGTTGGAGTCACGACTCAACCATGCAGGTGTGAGAGTGGAGTCCACGACTCAGCCCAAGCCGGTGTGAGGTGAGTCACCGACTCAACCCGCCGCGTTAGTGTGAGGTGAGTCACGAACTCAAGCTGTCAGGTGTGAGGTGAGTTCACAGTCGGTCAGATGTGAGGTGAGTCATGACTCACCCAGCCAGATGTGAGGTGAGTCACGACTCAGCTGGTCAGGTGTGAGGTGAGTCACGACTCAGCCGGCCAGATGTGAGGTGAGTCACGACTTAGCTGGTCAGGTGTGAGGTGAGTCACGACTCACCCAGCCGGTTAGGTGTGAGGTGAGTCACGACTCACCAGTCGGTCAGGTGTGAGGTGAGTCACGACTCAGCAGCCGGTCAGGTGTGAGGTGAGTCACGACTCAGCAGCCGGTCAGGTGTGAGGTGAGTCACGACTCAGCCGGGGCAGACTCGGCACACGGAAAGCTCACCGGAGAGTAGGGGATTGCAGGGGAGGAGTGAGTGGGGCTGAGGGGTGACGCCTCCCAGTCTGTTGCGTCGCAAGGGATGCACACTGTCCATGAGCCACCTCAGTCGAGCTGGTCCGCGCTCCAGTGGCGTGCAGTAATAAGGGTGGAGTCGGTCCGATTGGGGTTGGCGTGATTGGTGTATCGCTTGGTAGGTGTATCATGAGCACCGTGGCCACTGGGCCGGAACGGTCAGTTTATGCCGCAAAACTGCTGGCTTACAGAATATGAAACTATGAATATCTAGGCCCATGCCATGTGCTATCTTTTGACATTTTTGTATTGTAATTTGCTCAAAATTAGGATATTTACAATTTGTTAAAGTTAACCCACGCCATGCCGGTGCTCGGCGCCACCCTTCGTCGTGCCGGGGGACGTCTGATCGTCACTCCTATATCTCAGTTCCTATGGAGAGGAGGCAGAATCCGACACGACCGGTCGATAGTTCATCGAAAAATCACGTCAAAACTATTTCAGTCATTCTTTAGCTCTTGCCAATATTGAGGTCACCAGAGGTCATCAAACGTCAGATTATCCAATTTTAGGACGTTGCACCAGGAACCTCCAGATATCTCGGGAACTATGACAGCTGATAGTTATAACTATAATAGAACAAACGAAAACAAAATATTGGAAAATGCAATCGCCAAGTTGCCCTCAAATGTTTGCTCTGGTCAATGCTTAGCCTCCAGAGGTCATTTAAGGCAAAAACGTCATTTTTTGCAAAACAGGTTTTCGTTAGTAACTTTGTATGTAATCAAGATGGCCAATAATTGTAACGTGATCAGGTTCGTCTCGTTCTGGCACTGCGAGCCATACCCATTGCAAATGGTTTAGGTAAAATTTAAAATTACCTCAGTTTAAGGTTATCGAAGGTCATATGGCAGTCAAAGACAGGCAGACAACAACGTGATGGTGACCTAAGATTACTTCAGATGACCTTGTAATGGTCACTGAGCAAAAATTATTCCTGAGTCATCAAGAATGACTCATAATGTCATGATAATAATAATTGGCCTGATATGATGCGTATTCTATGAATAGGAAGCATTTGCAAATTTCCCCCCATTAATTTGCAATGGGTAGGTCACGTAATCGAACTGAGCTAAGGTAACCAAGTAATCTGAGTTGTATGAATTGTAGGTAGACGTGGTCGAATCAAATATTATAAGATTGAAACCACTTAGCTAAAAACTGTGCCTTTGGTACAACCCCAAACGTTTTTGGAGATGCATAGTCAAGTAAGTGTCACCTAGCATGGTGAGTGGTGACCTGACCTGAAATCAACCGAAGTCAAGAATTTCACACGATATTTATATTTGATGCACAAACACATCAACGGCACCGCGTCACCGTTTTCCCGATGTCCTCGAAAAACAGACTGTAGAGAGCCAATCAAGCGCCCTTTCCGGCACCTCGCAGGTTAAGCTTATTTTTCCACCAAACTCGTATGGTGACATCACATTTTTTTTTTTTTACAAAATCAACAAACTAGCTTCATGTTTGCACAGAGGATCCAAAAATGACGTTGGAGAAGGTACATACACAAATTGTCAAGATGAGAACGCCATTTTTCGTTATTGCAAATGTCTGAAATGTTAGCGGCCTTACTCTGCAAAGTGGTGCCCGCCTCGCTCACCAGCCGGGCGAGCGAGCCGTCCACCAGCTTGCAGGTCGGCACCCCGCCTATAGTCACCAGCCGGGTGAGCGAGCCGTCCACCAGCTGCAGGTCGGCACCCCTACCTATAGTCACCAGTCGGGCGAGCGAGCCGTCCACCAGCTGCAGGTCGGCACCCCGCCTATAGTCACCAGCCGGGTGAGCGAGCCGTCCACCAGCTGCAGGTCGGCACCCCGCCTATAGTCCCCAGCGGTCGGGTCGTGAGCGAAGCCGTCCATCAGCTACAGTCGGCACCCCGCCTTATAGTCACCAGCTGGGTGAGCGAAGCCGTCCATCAGCTGCAGGTCGGCCACCCCGCCTATAGTCAGCCAGTCGGGCGAGCGAGCGTCCACCAGCTGCAGGGGCCCGGGCACCCCGCCTATAGTCACAGCCGGGCGAGCGAAGCCGTCCACCAGCTGCAGTCGGCACCCCTACCTTAGTCACCAGCTGGGCGAGCGAGCCTTCCATAGCTGCAGGTCGGCACCCCGCCTATAGTCACCAGCCGGGCGAGCGAGCCGTCCACCAGCTGCAGGTCGGCACCCCGCCTAGTCACCAGCCGGGCGAGCGAGCCGTCCACCAGCTGCAGGTCGGCACCCCGCCTATAGTCACCAGCCGGGCGAGCGAGCCGTCCACCAGCTGCAGGTCGGCACCCTACCTAGTCACCAGCGGGCGAAGCCGAGAGCGTCTTCCACCAGCTGCAGGTCGGCACCCTACCTTAGTCCACCAGCCGGGCGAAGCGAGCCGTGTCACCAGCTGCAGGTTTGGTACCCCACCTATAGTACAGCCGGGCGACAGGAGCCGTCCACCAGCTGCAGGTCGGGCACCCGCCTAGTCCACCAAGGCCGGGCGAAGCGAGCCGATCCACCAGCTGCAGTCGGCACCCCCACCATAGTACCAGCGGGGCGAGCGAGGCCGTCCACCAGCTGGCAGGTCGGCCCCTACCTAGTCACTAGCTGGCGAGCGAAGCGTTCCACCAGCTTGCAGGTCGGCACCCCACCTATAGTCACCAAGCCGGGCAGCCGAGCCGCTCCATCAAGCTGCAGGGTCGGCCACCCCACCTATAGTCAGCCAGCCGGGCGAGCGAGCCGTCCACCAGCTGCATGGCACCCCCCTAGTCACCAGCCGGGCGAGCGAGGCCGTCCACCAGCTGCAGGTTGGCACCCCACCTAGTCACCAGCCGGCGAGCTAGCCGTCCACCAGCTGCAGGTTCGGCACCCTACCTAGTCAACTAGCTTGGGCGAGCGAAGCCGTCCACCGCGTGCAGGTCGGCACCCTTTGACCTAGTCACCAGCTGGCGAGCGAGCCTTTTCCACCAGCTGCGGTCGGCACCCCGCCTATAGTCACCAGCCGGGGTTGAGCGAGCCGTCCACCAGCTGGCAGGTCGGCACCGCCGCCTATATCACCAGTCGGTGCGAGCGAAGCCGTCCACAAGCTGCCAGTTCGGCAACCCCGGCTAGTCACCAGCCGGGGTGAGCGAGCCGTCCACCACTGCAGGTCGGCACCCCGGCCTAGTCACCAGCCGGGTGGGCGAGCCTCCACCAGCTGCAGGTCGGCACCCCGCCTAGTCACCAGCCGGCGAGCGAAGCCGTCCACCAGCTGCAGGTCGGCCACCCTTCCATTAGTCACCAGTCGGCGAGCGAGCCGTCCATCAGCTGCAGGTCGGCACCCCGCCTATAGTCACCAGCCGGCGAGCGAGCGTCCAGCCAGCTGCAGGGTCGGCACCTACCTAGTCACCAAGCTGGGCGGAAGCGTCCACCAGCTGACGGTCGGCACCCCGCCCTAGTCACCCAAGCCGGGGCGAGAGAGGCGTCACCAGCTGCAGGTCGGCACCCCCCTGCCTATAGTCACCAGCCGGGCGAGCGAGCCGTTCCACCAGCTGCAGGTCGGCACCCCCGCCTATAGTCACCAGCCGTGCGAGCGAGCCGTCAATTCAGCTGCAGGTCGGCCACCCCGCCTATAGTCACCAGGGCCGGGTGAGCGACCGTCCATTCAGCTGCAGGTCGGCACCCGCCCGCCTATAGTCACCAGCCGGGCGAGCGAGCCGTCCATAGGCTGCAGGGTCGGCACCCCCGCCTATAGTCCACCAGCCGGGCGAGCAAAGCCGCTCCACCAGGCTGCAGGTCGGCACCCTGACCAGTCACCAGCGCAGTCGGCACCCCGCCTAGTCACCAGCCGGGCGAGAGAGCCGTTCCACCAGCTGCAGGTCGGCCACCCGCCCTATAGTCACCAGCTGGCGAGCGAGCCGTCCACCAGCTGCCAGGTCGGCACCCCGCCGTATAGTCACCCAGCCGGGGAAGCGAGCCGTCCATCAGCTGCAGGTCGGCACCCCGCCCTATAGTCACCAGCCGGGTGAGCGGTGAGCCGTCCACCGCTGCAGGTCGGGCACCCCACCTATTAGTCACCACCGCAGCCGAGCGAGCCGTCCACCAGCTGGCAGTCGGGCACCCCTTACCTAGTCACCAGGCCGGGGTGAGAGAGCCGTCCACCAGCTTGGCAGGTCGGACCCTACCTTAGTTTTCACCAGCCGGGGTGAGCGAGCCGGTCCAACCCAGCTGCAGGTCGCACCTCGCCTATAAGTCACAGCCGGGCGAGCGAAGCCCTTCCATCAGCTGCAGTCGGCACCCCACTTATAGTCACCAGCTGGGCGAGCGAGCCGTCCCACCAGCTGCAAGGGTCGGCACCCCGCCTATAGTCACCAGCCGGGCGAGCGAGCCGTCCACCAGCTGCAGGTCGGCACCCTACCTAGTCACCAGCCGGGAGAGCGAGCCGTCCACCAGCTGCAGGTCGGCACCCCGTACATTGGCGGTCATGGGCGTGGTAATGGAGTATTTTGAAGTCTCCTGTGCCACAATTTCAGCCCTCACAAAGAGATGCACTGTTTGTTTAAGTTTTTATGAATACTAAAACAGGAACAGTTTCGCGCACACGAGTTATTGGCTAACTGTCTCACAAAATATTTCAGAAATTCTCAGTCAAAATGGCTTGCGCAGAACCGCATGCAATGCTAAGCTCCTTTGATATTTATCTTTTGGTTTTGCGTCGGTTTCCCATCACGAGGGCTTGCAGATCATTTGTCATTAATTCAGGATTCCTGCTCTTGGAAGGCCTGCCGGGCCGCATGTCGCTCTCCAGCGAAGCTCGACCGCTCTTGAAGCGGTTGTACCAGAACTTGATTTGGGGAACACCCATCGTTTCACCACCGAACCCTTCTGAGCATTCCTGATGGCATAGGACTGCGTGTCCCCAAGCTGCTGACGAAATGTGATGCAAAATCTTTGCTCACTTATTTCGGTCATCACGACAGTGCGACACTAAACGAAAATGCGACGACCAAGTGTAAAGATACACAACGCTGGACAGCGACTGAGCCAAGCGTCGGCGCTGAAAATATTTTAACAAATGCACAACGGTTCAAACATACTCCGTACCGGATGTCATCAACCGGAACCTAATAGACTTCGAGGAAATGAGGTCGGATACTCTGTTATCCAGCCTTGTATATTACCCGGGTGGTTGTTCGTACCAAACAGGCAGGTGATTACGTTCACCGCGGTACTTCCTTTGTTTAGATGGCCATCGTCAATACCATGCCAATTTATACTTGGTCATAAGTCTTAACCCCATGACGGAAAGTGACCCTTTTCGCACTTTGCAGTAACATTCTAGCATACGCGATGACAAATGGTGTAAACTTATTTTAAAATGATCCTTAAAATAATTCAATTTTTTCCGACTCTGAAAGCTCTTTATTGCAAGCAAAGTGTATGTGAGTCATTCCTTGATAAATGCAAAACTTTATTTTCCCAATAATTTTTGTATGACTCAGATTCATGGGGTTAATTCATTGTGTGACTCAGATTCATTTCAAAATACGTCACTGAATAGCTCAAAGCAATTTTACATTTCCTTGGCACATAATCATTTGTCAAGGTATTTATTTATCATAGCAAAGAACAGATATAATAACCTGTTTTCTTGTTGTAAATCCCATAAAAGTCAAGATGTTGGAAACTCGACCTTTAAACTTTTAGGTACATACATTACATCATCGAGCAGTTTCCCCTTCACCTAAGTGACGGGAAAGCTCCACTGAAAGCATGATTACAGAGCTGGTAATCATGTGAATGGCTACACAAATTATGTCTTTCCGTGTGTTATGACGTCAGTTTGTATGTTTTGAAGTTGGCAAGAGGTATCTTAGTTCACTGCATATGTGTCGTGTTATTATCGGTAAATTCATTTGCATTAATATCCCGGTTGTCTTTCACGGCTATTGTGTTGATTGCACCATGCATGCTCAGTGGCATGATGCACTGCGTTCCGCATGTTATTGCTGCTCGAAGTTGTTCATGGCTAGGTACCCGAGTGCCTCAGGAGCGTGCTTTGTTAGCTCTGCCCGGTCAGTGACCCCTGTGTGCGCTGTTCCGTTATGGACGTTATTCCAACACAGCCTGCCTGCTCGCTAATGACGATATTGTAAAGTAATGACGAACGCATGCACCTGCCCAGTGTCCGAAGAACAAAATCGATGTGCATAAATACAATTTGCAGCAGAGCTGTAGCTAATCGGTCAAATACCGGGAGTAAGTAACAATAGCATCGATAAAGGCAATCCTCCAATCAATCTTCTTTGTCCCTCTCATTTTAACTATGTATCCCAGGTGAGCGATCAAATTCGCATGTTTCCGCTAATAAAACATGATATGATGTAGATAAGCATTTTAAGTTGCTGATGGTCAATGACACTCGAATGATTAAGACAAAGGAACTAAGTGGATACTCACACAGCTGTGTATAGGATAACCAGCGTTGTAGAGATTAACCCTCGCCCGTGCAGCGTCAGATCACTGCGTGGCCGTGCTGGGGGGGGGGGGGTGGAGGGGACGCTCACGACCCCTGGCGCGTATTCGCCCTCCCTAACTGAACTAGAGCTTGTTGACTTTATAGAATACGAGCGTGTTCCCGCCTTGTGATGGAGAAGGAGCCATTTTGGTGTGACCATTCTCCCCGAGATGCAAGGTCGCCGTGACCTCTGAGTTCTCCATGTCAATCGGCCCAAATTTTCATCACTATCGTGTCTATGTTGTAGGAAATCAAATTAATCTATTCAAACAGTAATCGTCGCAATGAGCATCTAATAGCATGCCTAAAGGATGACAAATTTGAAATAAGGATCACAAAATGTCATAGAACTTGCAAAAAAGCAGGTCATCTGAGGTCAGTGACTTAAGTTGACCTGTGGAAGTTCATGACCCCATGACCCCAGTGCAGTGGAGCATATAATTATGCAAAACGGACCTCAGATTTGAAATCAGCGTCACAAAATGTCCTTGAAACCGCCAAAGGACAAAAAAGTTCTCTGGGATCAGTGACTTCGGTTGACCTGTGAAAAGGTCAATCGAGGTCCCGATCTCAATGGAAACCGCAACTGTCATCTGGAAACACCTGTGCATATGCGTCTGAACAAACACTCGAAAACTACAAGGACTGATATTACGGGACGCAATTTGCGCTTGAAATAACCTTGATAAACAGATGAAAGGTCACGGGTCATGAAAGTTCGAAATTTGTAGAGTATGTGTCAAATTGTTCAAATTGTTGCTTTAAATGTCATCACAATCGGTGATATTCACGCGAGTTATTCATGTAAACCTGACGGAGGGTGGTGGCCCACCCCCAGCACTGGTGATGGCCCACCCCCAGCACTGGTGATGGCCCACCCCCAGCACCGGTGGATGGTTGAAGATGAAGGGTCATCTGGAAAGTTGTTTGAAATTTGAACCATTTATGGGGAATTTTGAGTGAAAAATTAAATATGTCATTTTGTTGGGACAATAGATGGATAGTCCGGATCGAGAAAAATCGGCTAGTGGATATTCTTACCTGTCTCCTCCTTCTTCATGGCCTCCATTCAAGGCCTTATAGCAAACTCAGATCGGCTGAGATGTCACTTGGGTTGTCGACTGCTCTGCAGCAGCTTTGCGCATATGCGATAGGTTTATCTCCGCACTACAAATACTTGACAGGCTTTTAGACATATATACGGCAGGCTGGCTTGTAACGTTACCATACAGTGTGTGGAAGGTGACTGGGTTTCGTGGCCCGACAACCAACCGAAGGCAACTTCTTCTACAAGGGTCCCACTAGTCCAGTCTCGAAATTACTTAGCGTAGCAAAGCTTTCTCTTTTTTTTTTCTTAGCAAGGCTTTCTCTTTTACTTTCTCTGCAATCCATTTTTCGATCTGCTTCACAAATCTCCTATCTTATTTCAAAACCCCATGTTAAAGATGATCCATTCCCCTTAAGAAAAAAATACCTAACCAGATCTGTCCCCATATCCCTCTCCAGTCCCTGAGTCCTCCAGCATTGCTTTTAATGCTGAAGGGTAAATGATCCAAAAATTTACTTTCCAGTAGTTTTTAAATTCGATGCTTACCGTTGGATCTTTTCACTGAACCAGCAAAAATACAACGGTGAAAACTACCTGACGCATATTTATTTGTCACCAAACAGGTAGAGTATGAATACTATGTTTGTTTTATATCATTTGAATATGTCCATGAACATCCAATTGTTGTCAGCATAAGCATGCGTACCTACATTTACTTAGTTAATTTCCCCATACTGAGTGTAATGCCTATGCCGTAAGTCGGGCTCCATTAACGGACCGATATGAGGCGGCCACCAGCTGTGACCGGGCGAGGTCGCCGGGTCAACGCCCGCGGCACTGGAACCGGCCGCGCGCAGCGGAGCCGGTCAGCGGGAAGCGGGGGCAGGCAGTCGGTGCCTGGCTGGAAGGCTCGTTGTGCAATGCAGTGCTGTAGCGGATCAACAACTTACTGAACAATACATTGTATCCCTTTGTTTGTGTGCCCTATGTATTTAATGGAATATTCGGTCAATATACACAGTCATTACATTAATTATATTGATACATCACATTTATCTCCTTTAAAAGTCTTGCATTACCTGATAAATGAGCAGCCAAAGATATTGATCTTGCATTTACAGGGTGTATCGAAATTATCCGGAACATCATGTTTTCCGCCTCGTATCGAAAGGAGTCCGCTTTCAGTTTTAATGGCCGTATGCCCAGGTTGTTGCGCAGGTGGCGGTAGACCATCATGTGGGAGGTCATGTAGCCTGCCTGAGAGAGCTGTCGGACCAGTTTCCGAGCCGATTGGTTGTCGTTTCTCCGCCGCCATCATGATGACTCTCTTGGCCTACTGGGTGGAGAGCGGTCTTGTGGCCGCGGCCGGGTGCTGCAGGCCAAGCCCCAGCTCTGTCACGTTTCAGTCAGACGTTGCAGCTGGCTCTGACTGATGGACCAGCTGCCGAACAGACGATCCTTCTTGGGCTGATCTTCTGATCTTCTGCGAAAGGAGGACTGGATATTCTTTTTTCATTGTTGCCCTGGACGAAACTGGACAATGACTCGGCCGGTGACCCCGTCCCGTACTGAGGGTCGGGTCACCACCCAAAGGTCAGGTCGCCCGGGCACGTCGTACCGCGGCCGGAAGTGCAGGTACAGATTCATCAAACGTCCTTGCTCCTACCTCCACACTGCACAGGGACGAGTGCGAGCGGAAACTGCGCAAGAATAGATGTCCGGATAATTTCGTTACACAGTGTACTTGTTTAATCACTGATTATAGCTGTTTTTATGTACTCAGAATATCAAAGTTAAATATTAGTTTTTGGACATGCTTTGGCAAATACAACTTTACTTGGTTCACACCATAACTACCTGAGGCAATGTGAATTGGCTCACACTTATGCTTTGAGGCATGCATTTGTGAAGCTGAAATATTTCATTTTTATCCTCACCACCAGTCACCAGCTATCAGTAATCGATGCAGCTAACCATTAAAGGCTCCCGCATGCTTCAGCGCCATAATAAAGGGTTCCTTGCTGACTTGCTCAAGGTCAGAGGTCACAGGTTTGATGGTGTCAGAGCACCATAAAATCTGCAGCCAAAGACGCTGAACTATGGCTAATGACGGTCGTTTTAGGCGAGTGTTCAACCTAATCGAAGCCGTAAACCCAAGTTCCATCGGCTGCACTTGTAATGGGACGTAATTTTACAGAGCATCTATGAGTTTGGTTTACGATAAGTTTTAGTGAATTGTTCTGTCTGTGGTTCTGTTTTGCCTCATACTTGGCATGAAATGATAATTAAAAATTGCACTCATATTGATAAATATATCGTCATTGATATTAACTGGTATCACTCAGCCAACAAGATAATAGCATTCAAATACATCGCCAAAGAGAGGACTTTAAACTGAAGGCAATTTAAAAAGTATCTAAAAGGTACATTAAAAAGCTTAACAATGCGAGACACAATTGGACATTGTCACTGATCAGTGATCATGACCTTGCGTGGTCGTTTCTCTGCTATATAAGCCTAGAAATGTAGGTATAATGGATGCTGACTTACTCTAAAATGAACAAGTAAGCATTCAGACTTTTACGCCGTGTCGTGTTTCGTTATTTTTCACCGTCACATGTTTTGTTGTCTCCTCCCTTTCTTACCAGTACAAATTCCCTTAATTTGGCTGCTCCTTCCTGAATCCTTTACGAATACGTCATTACGTCACTGCTGCCATTTTTCCTGGGCCGATTTCGTGTATAGTGTATACCGACCACCGCCGTCGCGCTGTTTAACCCGCGCACCGACGGGGGTCTGAGCCAACTTCGAACCGACGGGGGGGCGGATAACCGCCCCCCCCCCCAGAAATCTCGAAAACTACGCAACGTAGCGAGAATCGGAAAATTCCGTGAGGTAGGCCATGACGAGTATTAGAGAAACTACAAGACTATTTTTTGATCAGGTCAATATTGAGGTCACCAGAGGTCAAAACAGGTCAAATTTCCCCATATTTCAGAGCAAATTGAGCATTGCTTCCACATAATCCGGGCTAGCTCAGTAACTAACATAGCTAGGAGCAATCCGAAAAAAGCACTGCAATGCGCCTGAAACACTCTTTTGCCAACATGTCCTCAGATTTGTGATAGGGTCAATAGTTCAGGCTCTAGAGGTCAGCAAAGGTCAAAATGCT